>MU604009.1:0-75397 GCA_025201845.1 Martensiomyces pterosporus | reverse complement strand
GCTGCTCAAGCTTGGGGGCACTGACCGCATTCGCGGTGGCAACACCCGCCTGTTCTTCTATGTCGGTGGACGTGTCAGGGCGTATGCGCGCGACGCTCTTGCACGCGATAAGCGACTAACAGAGCTGCTATCATGCCCGCCCGACGACCACTGTGAGGCAGTGGGCCGTGCTGCCAAGCAATCCAAAGCGTCGCTCAAGTCGCTCAAGTCGCTTCGCAGACAGCTAGCTCCTCTCGTAGCCAGCGACCTGTGCAAGCAGCTCAGAGAGGCTGGATCAGAGGGCCTTAGAACGATTGTCTACCACTGCGAGGACGGAGATGGCCCGTTTGCGACCAGCACGGCCAGCGAACTCTGCAGACTGATGCAACAGTCGAACGGCATCAGCTGGCTTGTAGTCGTTGCATCGGGTGCCAAATCAGAAGGAGGGCCGATGACGGTTGCTGGAAGCGACGAGAGGGTAATCAGCGACGCAGTTGGCCAGCTGGCATCGCTGCTTGGAGAGTGCAAGGGCGGGCTTACGCGTGGCGTGTGGCAGGGCAAAGCAGGGTCATTCAGCAAGCTTGCAAGGTTTTCCATGTAGCTGTCACTGTCTTCTGGTAGGAATATAGACCGCGTCCGCCAAAGCGCGTTTTGAATGTGTACGGCTGAGCCACTGTGATGTTTGCTGGTGCCGGGCTTGCTGATGGCACCTGCTGAATCATGCGGATGGAGTTGCAGCATCGCGATGTGGCAAACGTGCATTGTGTCTGCACTGGCTGGGTCTGCACTGCTCGCACAGATGGCGCTGCTTGGAATGGCAGGTCTTTCCAACCCACCCGCCACCAGCCTTGGGTGGTTTATTGCATGCACATTGCGCGGTGCTTTGCACTAACTTGCATGTCTGCGCAAGTAGCCTAATCTCCGTCCAACCAGCGGACCTGGGCGCTGCGTCGATTCAGGGGGTGCCGTGTTTCATGTTTATTGCGCAGAAATGAACAATAAGCTGCCTGGCATGCACCCCAACCCCCCACATGTATGCACAAACGGCTTCCGAGCCTATGGTGGGGGTGGGGCATATCAGTCGCCGGCGGAGCAGAGCGCAGCTGGAGGCCGCGGAGCACACCCGTACGGCCATGCAGCACCTGACCCATCCTGTGGGGCACTCCGGGTTCGAGGCGCTAGGCGCCGATATCGCTTGCGGTGCTCTCTGGCCAGACACGCAGAGGAGATACGTGCTGTCCGAGAGGGGCAGCTGGCGCCGCGGCGCGATGGGAGTGTGGGAATGCGCGTTTTGCCTGTCGATTCCCGTGCAAGGAAACGTCTTTCGGAGCATCGGCCGACATTGGCTGATAGGGCCATTTTGCATCAGCGCCAAGTGCGAATCTGCCCATTGCAAGCGGCGGACATGGATGAGGGTGGGTCTGGGAGGGAGGTACTTGGATGGATTTGGCAATGTGGAGCGCTGGGGGCTTTTTCGAGAATCCCTGCACAGGGCTGGGCTCTCTGGGCGCTTGTTTTGCTGGCCACAGCGCAGGCAGGCGCCAGTGGGTAGCAGAGGCTGCGCTGGGCTCTTTTCAGCTTCGAAAAGCAGCTCGCATCTCCCCCAACTAGCACAGCCCAGCCTGTGTGGATGCGCTCCGAGGTTCCATTGTCTTTTCTTTGCTCGCGTTGTTGGCACTGAACAGCAGCAAAGCGGCGCTTGCTGTGCGCTGGCTTTACTGCTTGCTTCTCTCCCCGGCCTTGCTCCCGAAGGGAAAGTATTCCCAGCAAGGATTCTCCTGCATCGCATCGCAGGCGCGTGACAATTCCGCCGGATACGTCTGAAAGTTCGGGAAGATTGCTGATCGCCTGTTTGCCGCTCTGAACAGATTTTGTGGATTCCCCACTCTCCGACCCCCTCCCCAATTCCGTTCTCCCCCCCCCGCTCTTATCTGCCTCCCGTCAAGGAGCACAGAAAAGCCATGGAGCCAGGTCGGTCTTTGTGGTTTCAGCCAGCACGCGCGCGCGCCTATAAATAGCCAGCTGCCTTGCTCTAGCGCCAGAGCACAGTCCACGGCAAAGCACCCATCGTCAAGGGCTGGCGGGGGTCCAGGCAGAGTATGTGGACAGGCAATATGGAAAAGCCATATTGAGGGTGAATTGTGCTTAAAGGTGGCTCTGGAAGCTGTGCTTTCCATATAGGGATGCCATCGTGCCTTTCTGCCCGCCCGCTTCTCGTATTCCAGAACTAGACAGCCGTAATATCCATGCCACAGCCATCGCATTTGGCCAGGCTGCTGCTTCTGCTGCTGCTACTACACTCTGGAACCTGTTTCCGAGTACGCAGGCAGCGCCTCATAAAAAAAAATGCGGGCATGTACGCCGGCAATCAACAGGCCACACAGGCAGCCCACGCTATTCATGCGTGGGGATTCAGCGAACGAGCGAAGGAGCTGCAGCAGCCCTGGCCGCCTCGGCGCTGTAGCAGCTGGGCTATATGGCTAACACCGAGATACTTGTGCGCCCCGTGCAAGAAAGGCGAGATGGGCTGGCATCACAGAGGCGCGCTTCGCTCGGCTGCGCCATTGCAGTGTTTGGCGCAATCAAAAATGCGTGACTCTGACCCCTCCCGCTCTTGCAAAGCAGCCCGCAGTGCGCAGAAGAGCGCAGATGCTGGGTTTTGTGCCACATCCAGCAACCATGCCACAAATGCCACCCACTCTACCTCTGCTTGCCTGGGCCACCTGAGACAGGCAGGGCAAGGGGCATGCTGGCTCTCCGCACACACCGAAGAATGCTCAAGCGCAGGTATTTCTGATGCACCTGTTTCACACACGTACCAGAAAAGGCGCAGGCGATCAGCAGCACTAAAGTCCGACCTGCCATTCTGAAAATTATCCCGAAGTTCCGCCCCTGATCACGCATGTTATGTCACCTTTTTTTGCACTGGGATATGCTGGGTGGCAGTGCGCGCACTGCTGCTGAAAGCACGAAAATGGGGAGAGATAGACAGGTATGCGATAATAATGATGAGAAAAGCCCGCCAGGCGAAAAAGGAGAGAAGGGGGCGGCAGAGATGGGTTCGCAACCACCCCCCTTTGCTCGCCCTCGATTGTTCCTGTGCTTCCTTTGCTGGATGTAAGAGTTGTAAACGCTAATGTGGGCCACGCTGCAATAAATATCGCACCGCGCCGCCTACAGGATTGAAAGGAATCGAAATACG
Organism: Martensiomyces pterosporus; assembly: GCA_025201845.1. NCBI lineage: Eukaryota > Fungi > Kickxellomycota > Kickxellomycetes > Kickxellales > Kickxellaceae > Martensiomyces > Martensiomyces pterosporus. Next base: position 72,216 of record MU604009.1, on the reverse strand, counting down.
CTCCTATACACCAAAGTAACAGACTCCTTTACTCCATCTGTCTTGTTCCACTTATTCTCCACAGTAATTTTCCTTCCTTGCTCTCGTCCTCCTGCTGCTGCTTCAGGGGTTGTTGCTGCTGCTGCTGCTCTCCACACTTTTCTAATACCCCGTGCTTGCGCTCCTTTTTATTCTCCTCTTGCTCATTTTTTATTTCCTATATAATATAGCCCACCTGTCGCGAGGACTCCACTCTCTGTATACCAGCCAACCATGGGTGCCGACGAGAAAAAGGTGGCGACTGAAAAGGCCACCGAGTTCGAGGACCACCAGCATGTCGAGGTCAGCGAGGAGCTGCCCCCCGAGCTTGAGGCCCTGATGCACACCGAGCCCCTCAAGGGCCTGACCACTGCTGAGGTCGAGGAGCGCACAGCAAAGTTTGGCAAGAACGAGATTGCTGAAAAGAAAACCAACCCCTTCATCAAGTTCCTGTCGTACTTCACCGGAGCCATTGCGTATCTCATCGAGCTGGCTTTCATTCTCTCTGGTGTCGTCGAGGACTGGCCCGACTTTGGCATCATTGGCGCCCTCCTCATCATCAACGCCCTGATTGGGTTCATCGAAGAGTCCAAGGCTGACGCTGCTCTGGATGCGCTCAAGAACACGCTTGCGCTCAAGTCCCGTGTGTTCCGCGATGGCAAGCTGGTTGAGGTCGAGTCCAACACGCTCGTTCCTGGCGATATCATCGCCGTGCGCCTGGGTGACATCATCCCCGCGGATGGGCGCCTGCTTGGAATTGGAGTTGATGGTTCCGAGGCCGAGGTCAACCTGCAAGTCGACCAGTCTGCTCTCACTGGTGAGTCTCTGCCGGTGGAAAAGAAGAAGGGCGACACCATCTACTCGTCGTCCATCTGCAAGCAGGGTCAGATGCTGGCCGTTGTGACCAAGACCGGCGCCAACACCTTCATCGGGCGCGCAGCCAACCTCATCTCGATCACCAACGAGCAGGGCCACTTCCAAAAGATCGTCAACCAGATTGGAAACTTCCTTGTCATCATCACCGTCACCATGGTCATCATCATCTTCATCTACCTGATCATCCGCCGGAAGAACGAGGTCACCAAGCTGTCAAAGAAGGATGTGTTTGATGTTTTGCGCGATGTGCTTGTGCTGACAGTCGCAGCCATCCCCGTGGGGCTGCCAACAGTCATGTCAGTCACCATGGCTGTGGGTGCCAAGCAGCTGGCAGCCAAGCAGGTCATTGTCAAGCGCCTGACGGCTGTGGAGGAGATGGCGTCTGTGTCTGTCCTGTGCTCGGACAAGACTGGCACGCTTACGCTCAACAAGCTCACGTTTGACGAGCCCTACCTCAAGCCTGGATTCACCAAGGAGGACCTGCTTCTCTACTCGTACCTTGCGTCGGAGCCTGGAGCCAACGACCCCATTGAGCTCGCGGTGCGCACTGCTGCAAAGAAGGACGTGCCTCTGCTGTCGGAGTGCATTGGCCACACCATCCCTGGCTTCAAGGTCACCTCGTTTGTGCCCTTCAACCCTGCAACCAAGCTCACCCAGGCCACAGTCATCGACCACCACGCCAACGAGACCTTCAAGGTCGCCAAGGGCGCGCCTCAAGTCATTGTCAAGCTTGTGGGTGGCGACAACGAGGCAACGCACGCGGTCAACATGCTTGCCCGCCGTGGGCTGCGTGCCCTGGGTGTTGCGCGCACTGTTCCTGGGTCGCTGGAGACGTGGGAGCTGATCGGCATGATCTCGCTGCTGGATCCCCCGCGCCCCGACTCTGGCGAGACCATCCGGCGCTGCGAAGAGATGGGCGTGGTCGTAAAGATGGTTACCGGCGACCAGCTCATCATCGCCAAGGAGGTTGCAGCTCGCTTGGGCATGCAGCGCGCCATCCTCGACGCCAACAGCCTGACCGACCCCGATGCCACAGACGCACAGCTGGCTGACCGCTGCCTGCACGCTGACGGATTTGCGCAGGTCATCCCCGAGCACAAGTACCGCGTCGTCGAGCTCCTCCAGTCCAAGGGACTGCTTGTCGGCATGACGGGCGACGGTGTCAACGACGCTCCTGCGCTGAAGAAGGCCAATGTCGGCATTGCTGTCCACGACTGCACGGACGCCGCCCGCTCGGCTGCCGACATTGTGCTGCTTGCGCCTGGTCTGTCCACCATTGTCGACGGCATCCTTACCTCGCGTGCCATCTTCCAGCGGATGCGCTCATATGCCCTCTACCGTATCACCTCCACTGTGCACTTCCTGATCTTCTTCTTCATCATCACCCTGGCCCTGCGCTGGCAGATGAAGGCAATTCTGCTCATCTTCATCGCGGTCCTCAACGATGCAGCAACCCTTGTCATCTCGGTCGACAACGCCCAGATCTCGCGCCGCCCCGACAAGTGGCGCATTGGCCAGCTCATCACCCTCTCCGTCATCCTTGGCTGCTTCCTCACTGCCCTCTCCTTCTCGGTGTTCTTTGTTGCGCGCGATGTGTTCCACATCCCCAGCGATGCCGGCCTGCAGTCGGAGGACAAGAGCAAGGTTGGAAAGATGGAGACAATCATCTACCTCAACGTCTCCTCCGCCCCGCACTTCACCATCTTCTCCACGCGCCTTGCTGGGTTCTTCTGGGAGAACCTGCCCTCCCTCACCTTCACTGCTGCCATCCTTGCTACGCAGATCTTCGCCATGTTCATCTCCATCTTTGGCATCAAGAGCCTCACCACTGCCATCGGCGGTGGCTGGGGTGTTTCGCTCATTGCCATCTCGCTCGCCTACTTTGTGCTGCTTGACGCCGTCAAGGTCTTCATCTTCCGCATCTGGAGCTTTGAGCTCACTGTCAAGCTGTGGCCCACGCGCCCCCGCAAGGAGAGGCTGCGCCTCAAGAAGGAGCGCCAGGTCATCGAGGAGCGCGTCCACAAAAACGTCAACAAGGTCCGCAAGGTGTCCAAGGCCATCTATGCCATGCAGGCATTCGAGAGGGCCGGGCAGAAGGAGCTGGTTTGAGGCCCTGGACAGACTGCTGCTGCTACTGCCGCCACTTGCTACTTGTGCCCTCCTCTCCCAGAGTAGCCTGCCCCCCTGCGCTGCCCACAGCGCATTTTGCTAATTTCTCACCTTCCACTCTTTTCAGCTGCTTGCCTTTGTCTCGCTTGTGTCCCCCTCATTGAATAATCACCAAACAACACGAATCAGCGCAGGAGCGGCATCTGTGCAAGGCAAAGGCGCTCGACGGCGCAAGCGTATGAGCGGATGCGAAGCAGGCCTTGCTTTTCCTTGCTTTTGTTTTCGTTCTGTTTGTCTTTTCTCGTTGCTTGCGCTGTCCCTGCTCTTCAAGCACCTACTTGCTAATATTATTCCCCGGCCTGAATGCGCGCATTTTGGTGCCAACGCCCTCAGCACCACACTTTCATTTGCTTTGCCTAGAGCAATCCAGCAGCGCACACGTCGTCTGCCGCCTGTGTGCCACACCCCTCCAGCTCTTTGGTAATTCGCGGCACAAAGTCAATCCAGGGCTCCGCTTGCTCGTGCTCTATTGCTCCAGCTATGAGTGCTAGTCGCTTTCAGCCAGTTGATGCGTCTTCGCCCCTAAGCGCACCAAGGTCGACAGGTAATGTGCAGCCCCAGCATACATTGTTAATGGACACTCTGCACCAGCGCCCTGTGCCTTTCCTTTCGCGAATGCACTAATCAGCAGCCCCTTGCAGCTACCGCCCCATGTCTGCTCTCTATTGACGGCTCGCAATTTGCAATTGCTCTGTGTAGCCAACAAGAACAACGGCCGCTTCGCTTACTCTGAAGGAGCTACCGGCGCTCCCAGCGACACCTCATGGCTCGCTCGTGGCAGCAGTGACGGCAGCAGTGGCAGTAGCCGGCATGCCAGCAATGCTCGCTACTTATCGACCCCGCAAAGCTTCGTGTCGCTAGGGTCAGGAAATGACGCGCCAGGCAGCAGCAGCAACTCAGTTGGCACCAGCAGAGCACATGGCAATGACGGCCACGGCGTCTCAGCGATCGAGAGGCAAGCGAATGGAGCTGGTACTGGCCGCGATCCGCGTGGTGGGCCAGCTGGGCGTGTCTGGCGTGCTGAGCACCGCAAGGCAGGAAATCCCTGTATACTACGCGTGCCCTTGTTTGAACACGATTCGTGCTCAGTTGGTGGCACTCCAACATGCTCCGTTGTCATCTCAAAGATGTCCCCACTGGTAACATCAGACCAACTGCGTGCCTTCTTTGTCAATTTCGGAGCTGTTGGCGGTGTTAGGCTCGGGTATGATCCATCGACGGGCATGAGCTTGGGGATTGCAAAAGTCGAGTTTGTTGCCTCGCCTGGCGCACCAAATCCGCGCGTTGCTGCAAAGGAAGCGATTGACAGTGGATGCAGCATTCGCTCAGGCGATGCGCCAGCGTCCATATCCGCCGATGTCTACGACTACTTCAACGAGCTGATGGCAGATGTACTGCACGACATCGAGGAGTCGGAGAAGCAAAGGAGGCCGTCTATGCCGCCAAAAGATGCTGACGCAATCCAAATAACGGCGTCGCCATCTGACGAACACCAGCACACACCACATGCACAAGCATACGCACACGCACACGCACACGCACACGCACACGCACACGCACGGCACGATGGTGATTGCATGAGTGCAATCAGGGTCCCACGCTCAAGCATATCCTTCTCAGCAAACACCGAGGACGATGTCTTGAGATTCTTTGAGCGGTTCCGTCCTGTCAGTGCCGTGCGCGATGGAGGCTATTGGTACGTGCTGTTCAACTCGGAAAGAGATGCCCACAGATGCCAAAAGTTGAGCGACAAGCAGCGCTTTGCGGGCCGCACAGTCGATGTCGAGTTATACGAGCCCTTTGATGCTAGCAGGATCTCTGAGCTGGCGCTTTTGGCGAACAAGCTGCAGGCCAGCATGGCATCGCGGCCTAGTCGTGGACACGATTCGAGTATCGGCATTGGTCCGCCCACACCAACAGCAGCGGCAAGCGACGGCAGATCAGCAGCAGCAAAGCACGCACATGGCCAGGAGATGCGCATTCTTGATCAGTCGGACCCTGACCTGCTGCACCTTGCTCAGGAGCTCTTGCTCCGTGAAATCTCTGGCTCTTTCTTGCAAGATCTCCAGCGTCGCCGGCTCCGGCCGCTGGTGTCGGACTTTGTACAGTCTCGGCAGGAGGACGCACAGAAGGGTCCATATAGCCGTGCGCCATTGCCAATTACGGGCGGCGTGCCGCGACAGGATATAGCCGGGGCTGCAGCTGCTAAGCAGGCTCACTCAGATCTCAGGGCGATCGCACGGCAGTCTATCGATACAGCAGCCGTTCTTAAGCGAGTGTCGCGGAGCAGCGCGGCGCTAACAGACTCGCACACGTCATTCAACTCCGTGTTGGCGGATCTGCCGAGCTTCCGGCGAAATGGATCTGGCTCCGGATCGTCGCCTTCCAGAAAACCCAAGAGGCGATCTGCTGAGCAGCACTCGCGCCTTTCCGACACCAAGGCAGGCAAATATGGCATGGGCGATGTGGACAAGGAGGCTGAAAAAGCACTGCGTAAAACGCATTCTCGTCAAAAGCTAGCTCGCAGAGGCTCCGTTACGGACACTGGAGATATGGAGGAATCCAACGACGATAAGAGAGATGAGCACTCGGACTCGTCGTCGGCTGCGGGGACGATGTACGGGGGCAAGGCTGCAGCCAGACGCCGGCGACTAGTGAGTGCGCGCAACGGGAAACAGAGCAAGAGATCCTTCGCGCTTGGCAGCTCGGATGTGGAGGCAGACAAAGCAGCTCCAAGCACTCCAAGTGGCAGTGTCTCCGAGCCCTCCGATGACGGCGACTCCATATTTGGCGAGGATGACCTGGCCATTGTGCCCCAGAGACGTGCTGCAGACAGTAAACGCGCATCCAAGCGCCAGGCAGCAGGAGCTCCCCAAAAGAAAGCCAGGCGTGACAGCCATGTGCTTGATGCCTCATCTCAGCCAGGGACACCATTGGCGTTAGCGCTCGGCAGCCAGGACCAGCTGGAGGCGGTGACTGTTCCGGAGCTTCCAATTCATGCAACTGGATGTGCACGAACGGAGGGCCATTACCCTGTCGACCCAGCCAAGAAGGCGCTCTATCTGCCGCAGCTACATGCCCAGCTACACTGGGCAGCAAGCTTCTTTGGTGGTATGGACGCAGCAGTTTCATCGCGGCTGCGTGGGTTTGCTGAGAAATCCAAGATCATGCAGCCCAATGGCAGGGGCAGTGGTCTAGGAGATGGCGCACCACGCAATTCTCGTGGTGGCGGTGTATCGAACATAAGCGACGCAAGCCTCTACTACTCGCTGTCGCATGCAGCCATGGGCTCTTCTTCGCGGACGCATAGGGCTGCAAACAGAAAGCTGCGCGCAGAATTCAGCATAGGCATACGGAGTATCGGAGATGGCTCGCATACGACTGGAGGCAGTGGTAACGGTGGAGGGGCTGGCGGTGTTGGTGGAAGCAGCATGTGTGATGCTGGTGGTGGCAGTGGCAGTGGCGGATCGGATCTTTTGCGATTCAACCAGCTAGAGTCGCGGACCAAGAGACTGCGCTTCTCCAAGAGCGCCATTCACGACTGGGGTCTCTTTGCTTCAGAGCCGATCTACCAGGGCGAGTTTGTTATAGAATACATTGGAGAGCGCATCAGGGCGAGACTGGCGGATCTGAGAGAGGAGCAGTATGAGCGAGAGGGGATTGGCAGCAGCTACCTTTTCAGAGTAGATGACGAGATCGTGATCGATGCCACCAAATGCGGCAACGTTGCGCGGTTCATCAACCATAGCTGCGACCCCAACTGCATAGCAAAGACGATTGTGGCAGATGGAACAAAGCGCATCGTTATTTACGCCAGCCAGGACATCCAGGTCGGCGAAGAGGTTACGTACGACTACAAGTTCCCTCCTGAGGATGTCAAGATCCCATGTCTTTGCGCGTCAGCCAACTGCCGCGGCTACCTAAACTAGGCAGCTGGGCGTGGGGTGTTGGCAGCCTTCTGTATAGGAGCCCCCATGCATACTTTTTTTTCGACTTGCCTCCACGAACGGCTGTACTGCTAATACTATCTGGAAAAGGAGAATTGCCCGAGCTCTTTTTGCTGTGTTACTGTCTCCCGGACTCGGAGCCTTGGCTGACGCAGCACGGGCTCTTAGGGTAGCTTTCGGAAAATGCCTGTACCAGAGCCAGCTTGCTATTCAGCAGCAGCTGAAGCTCTGCAGCTATTTTAGGGTGCTGTTGCAGCGCAAAATAGGGGCAGTTATACGCGGCGGCTAGCTGAGGAGTGGCTGCCATCCTCGATGCACTCGTGGGTGTGGCAAGTGCCGCTGTGGCGCTTTTACAAAGCGACAAGCAAATGCAGCGCCTAGCAAAGCTGCCCCAACGAGTTGTAGCGCAACTGAGCTTAGTAGCAGCCGTAGGATGTGTGTAAGCACAACTACGTCATCTGCTGTAGCCAGTGTCTGTGCGAGAAGAGACATGCACATGTGTGGTGCTTTTGAGGCTGATCTGATGCGGCGTGCTGTATGGTTGTGTGATGTGCGATGATACGCGATGGGGGTTTGCTGGGCGAGATATGTGGTGTGGTGTGGTGTGGTGTGATGCGGTGCGATGCTTGTTCTGCTTTTGGCCCTCGGCTTCCATGTTGCATCAGAGCTGGAGCAGCGCTGGGGCAGAGCTGCTCTGTGAAATTTGGGCTGCTTCTGAAACAACCAGGCATCTCAAAGAGCCCAAGAATACAGCAGGTTGAAAAGCGCAGCACACATACTTGCGCCGCACGGATGTCTGTGGCGCGGAAGCAGTCAGGTGTCCGAGGAGGGAGGAGGCCCAAACAGACACATCCACTGCGCTACCAGCTTCAAAGGCGGCAGGCTCTCACCCAAGATGATTCACTTGGGAGCGATGTGGCTGCCTGAAAAATTTCCTTGGCAGCCAGGTGCTGCGTTTTTTGTTTTGTTGTTGGTTTTTTTTTTTTTTGCTGCTGTTGTTTCCGCTTTTCCCTCACAGGTCTACTTTGCACCCAGCGCCTCCCATTCACACGCGGGCTTGGCAAGAACTGCCTGTGGTCCTCTCCTCTCCTCCATCTTCACTTCCACTGCATATACAAGCACACGCACAAGCGCAAGCACAGGCGCAAAAAGATGAGGTAAGGCTGCTGGCACTTGTTGTGCAGCACAGCAAGCTAGTAGACAGACTGCCTTGCCTGCCGGCCTGGTCGCTAACTCGCTCCGTCATACTACGATTGAACGACTAACTGCAAGTAGTGAGCGCCTTCGCCGTATTCCGTACAAAAACCTGGACACCACAGAGGGCTCGAGCCCTGTGGGCCTGCTGTTCGACACGCCTCGCTTCGCCAACACAGCGCCCTTCTTCCGCATGCAGCGTTTCGGTAAGCAGAAAAGCGCTGGGATGACAGCAGCGCCCCTGGTTACGCTCCGCTCCCGTATGCTCCTATGCGCTCCCGTATGCTCCTATGCGCTCCCGTATGCCCCTATGCGCTCCCGTAGCTTCTTTTTCCGCTCCAAAACGGGCCACGCATTTTTGGGCTTCTTCGGCCATTTGTGTGGTCGCGTGCAGGCAATCGCCTCCGAACTGCCCCGCAGCGCTCAGCCCTGGGAGCCACAGCTTGCACGCACGCTTGCATTGCATGCATTTGGAGAGCAGCATCCAAGCAATAAAGCGCATTTTGTCAGACTGGGCGGGTTGATTTTCGTGCCCGTCCATTGGCCGATCCCCACCCACTCCAAAACGTGCAGTCCAAAACTATTTTTTCTCCTTGTGTTGCCTGGGGAGGAGGTTGTCGTTTTGCCTCGTTGCTTCTCTCGTCTTTGCTTGTTTGCTGCTGCTGCTGCTGCTGCTGCTGCTGCTAGTGTCATTGTTGTCTGCTGCACATCGCCCGCTTATTCACAAACGCTCTACCTACACATATACTCTCCGCCGCTCTTTCTCTACACATACACTGCCGCACGATGCTTGTATTAGGACACGGCGACGCCCACACAGACAGCGACCACAAGCTCGTCGTGGTCATGGTGGGCTTGCCTGCGCGAGGCAAGAGCTATATCGTCAAAAAGCTCAAGCGCTATTTGTCGTGGCTCGGCTTCCAAACAAAAATATTCAATGTCGGCGACAGGCGCCGTCTTGCTGGATCCATTGACGAATACGAGCAGCCATCGAGCAGGGGGGAGGCAAATGTGCAGGCAAAGGCACATTCGGAAAGCGAGTATGGCGGCTCCTGTCCTGGCTGCGAGAGGTCTGCTCCGGAAAGCCACATTTCCGCCAACAACGGGATGCAGACGCCATCATCCTCGGCACCATGCAACCGGTGCTCAACGCGGCACTCGTCGTCGTTCTTCGATCCCGACAACAAACAGGCAAAGCAGATACGCGAGCAGGTTGCCATGGATGTCTTTGAAGATCTCTTGCGCTGGCTACAGGCAGGCGGGCAGATCGCCATCCACGACGCAACAAATTCGACCATTGAGCGAAGAGGCGCTCTGATCAGCCGACTTCAGAGCGAAGCTGACGTAAATCTGCTGTTTGTGGAGAGCATCTGCACGGACAAGGACATCATCAGCCGGAATGTCAAGCTGAAGACGCAGAGCCCTGATTACGTTGGCATCGACCCTGCGGTTGCCGAGGCCGACTTCCGCGCCCGGCTGCGCAACTATGAGCGCGCCTACTCAACGATCGGTGTTGCCGAGGAGAAGCTGGATGTGCAGTACTGCAAAATCATTGACGTGGGCAAAAAGGTCATCGCTTACAACATCCAGGGGTTCTTGGAGAGCCAGGTCGTTTTCTACTTGATGAACATGAACCTCGAGCCTCGCGTCATCTACGTCACTCGTCATGGCGAGAGCGAAGACAATGCAGTTGGCCGCATTGGCGGCGACTCGTCGCTGTCGCCGAACGGCCAAAAGTACGCAAAGGCACTGGCCAGGTTTATCGACCGACGCCGCTTGGAGTTTGCCGATGAGGTTGCAGAGCACAACCGAAAGCTCGCGCAGTTTATGTCCAGCGGCAGCGGGAGCGCAAGCGAGCCCGAAGAGGGCACTGCGCGTTATGGCAGCAGCACCGCCACGCCGCCTGTCTCCGCACCTGCACTGCCGCAGCGCAAAAACGCGCACACCAGCTTTGAGGTTTGGACATCCATGCTCAAGCGAACCATGGAGACTGCAGAGTGCTTTGACTCCAGTAGATACCGAATCAAGAATGTCAGGTCGCTCAACGAGATATATGCTGGCAAGTGCGAGGGCATGACCTACGAAGAGATTGCAAAGGAGTATCCGGAAGAGTTTGAGGCTCGGCAGCTGGACAAGTTCTACTACCGCTACCCTGGCATCGGCGGCGAGTCGTATGCTGACGTTGTGCTGCGCCTGCAGCAGGTCATCGTGGAGCTTGAGCGCATCCGCCACTCGGTTCTGCTCGTTACTCATCGCGCGATGGCACGAACGCTGCTTTCATACTTCATGGACATCCCCACAACCCACATGCCAGACATGGAGCTGCCCCTGGGCTATGTCTACGCGTGCGAGCCGCGGCCCTTTGGAAACTTCCTTCGCGTTTGGAGGTATGTTCCGGACTTGGACGACTTTGAGGAGGTCGATGCATCGTCAGCTTTGAAAATCAGATACCCAAAGATCCTCATGCCCGACAGAGCGGCAACCCCTCCGCTGCCATCGCCTGCCGAAACAGCGTGCTCAGCGAAGCACGGCTGAGGTGCTTCTTATCTCGCTTGGTGCTTTGTTCCCAGGTTGAATGTTTTTTTCCCTTCTGATTCTTGCGTTGGACATATATTATAACGTATCCAGCACCTGTATTGCCTGCTGGTCGCCACAGCGCTGCTTCGCCACAGCACTGCTTTGCCACAGCACTGCTTTGCTTGCATATCTACACACATGGCCTTGCTGGTAACCAAGGGTGCCGCAAAAGGGCCCAGCCCTTGCATAATTGGCAGGGGCGGCTTTATGATTAGCTACTTCATCCCCCGCCCACCCGTGGCGCCTCCCTTTCTTCTCTCTTCTCTCTTCCCATGTGCCCCCCCCCGCACCCAGCACTCTTTTTCCTCCTGGCAATTTCAGCACCCTGTATTTTAGTGAACACAGCAGTCGTTCTTCCCGTGTATCATTATCCAGGAGCTAGCTCTTTGCTCCACGCATACTCTCGCACCCAGGCACCCACACCAGATATGGTGCACAGGGGTTTAACTCTTTTGGCTGTTCCCTGGCTTGCAGCGGGGCTTGTGCATACAAACAGCAGCTCTATTTTCAGCTCGGCACCTGCCGCGTCACCTGAAATGTTCAGAGAAGCTGGCGCTGGCTGGACCAGTGCGATGAACTCGGCTCCAGCACCGCTGTTCGGAGCTGGCCTCAGCACTGTGCATAGCACTGCCAACTACAGCCAGGGGCATGCCTCCTCAAGCAAGAGCGGCGATAAGTGGTGTCGACGGGCAATTCGCCAGGACCCGCGCAACTGCAGCTATATCCGAAAGCACTGTGCCGGCTACGGAAAGGGCGCCGTGGACTATGTCGAGCTTTACTACTGCACGTACACATCATGGAAGCCCGCTTTGTTCCTAATGATAGCTGCTTGGCTGTCGATGCTCTTTATCTGGCTGGGCGTGTCAGCATCTGAATACTTCTCGCCAAACATCAGCACACTCGCAGAGCTACTGCATCTGCCTGAAAGCCTCGCCGGCGTGACGCTGCTGGCGGTTGGAAACGGCGCGCCCGATTTGTTTTCGACATTTAGCGCTGTCAGAGCTGGCAGCGGCGCGTTGGCCATCGGCCAGCTTGTTGGAAGTGCCTCGTTCATCGTTAGCATCGTCGTAGGCGCAACGACGCTTGTTGTTCCGGCCTATAAGGTCAACCAAATGTCCTACTTGCGCGAGCTGTGCTTCTTTGTAATCGCAGTGGGCATGGTCGCAGTGATTGTGCTGTCAGAGAGGCTGTCGCAGGTGCTTGCGCTGTGCATGGTCGGGCTATACGCAGCGTATGTGGCCACAGTCATGGTTACAACATACTATGAACAGCGGACTCAAAGGTACACTGGCTTAGACACCCAAGCATACAGCGAGCACTCGGCAGTAGGGAGCGCTGCTGAAGGAGCGCGCCTGGGACACAGCCCGGCAGCTTCGCCGATCATCGGCGCTTCCCAAGAGGTTGTCGAATATGATCGAATGGCTCAGGATCTTGATTCACAGGCACCGAGTGGCGCGAGACGCACATCTGCCGACACGTTTAACAGCGGGCATGCTGACGAATCGCCCCTTCTACCGAGACTTGATGTCGATGGGTCCCCTGAGCACGCATTTGGCGAGTTCCTGCTGCACCACCGGAGGTCCTTGCTGACAGCTGTCGAGTTTACCGACTTCCTCAGCGATGCACATGAAAGCCAGGCCGACTTGCGCACTCGTGCGATAAATAGCCAGGTTTCGCTGCCCCTGCACTCATACTACAACAATGGCCTGAGCATGGCATATGACGACGAGCAGTCTCCGCTTACCATTCGTCGACATGCCAGCGCGTCCGGGCCGACACCCACTCCGCCGTGGCTGGACTACACAATGGAGCAGCCATCCGCCACCCAGCAGGCACAGCCGTCATGGCGCATGCCTGGCGAGAGTCCTCGGCCAGGACCATTGGCCCCTGCGCCTGTAGGACCTGCGCCCTCAGGACAGCAGTCTCTGGAGGATGATGCAGTGGCAGAGCAGCTTCTTCATTCGCTGCCAGAAACCAACCGCGCCCGATTGACAACAAGTCGATCGACACCAGCATCGCTATCGCAGTGGTCAGAAACCCCTTCTGTTGCACCACACTCGTCGCATCACCCGCTTCTGCCACGTCGCAATCTCAGCGCAGCAGCCAAACAGACCGGCACCTGTGCAGCAGGATCTGTCAGCATTCCCGAGATACATGTGCATCCGCCAACACCGCTTCTGCTACAAACAGCATTGGTGTCGGCGGGCAGCATCGATGGGCTGCTAGCATCACCCAGGTCAGCGCGCTCTAGGCCAGCATCGCTGTGGTCAGCGGGGAAGATTTCCTCTCCTGTGTCAGAACGCTCGACCAGGCCTCAATACCAAGACCAGCCACAAGACGCTGCTGGGAGCATCCATACGCTGTCTTTTGCTGGCGCACAGAGCGCCAGAAAGGCCAAAGCCATTGCGCTGCTGCGGCTTAGCATTCCGACCCTGCGCCACTGGCGATCAAATGCATCTGTCCTCAGGAAGGCGTTTATAGCATTCAGTGCGCTGCCTGTTCTTATGCTCACGCTCACGGTCCCTGTCCTCGCACACGCTCCCCGCCGTCAGCAAAACCGGAGACCGCCAGCGCACTCTGAGAGGGCAGTGTCCAGCGACCTCAATTGCGCATGCACCAGCGTGGTGCGCCGATGCTCCAACGGTTCGAACCACGGTGCTGGCGAGGGCTACGGCTCTGTTGCAGAAGGTCCAGCGGACTCGCAGGCCAGAGCTGCTGTCAGAGGTAGTGGCGGCATCGACACTGCGGCAAACACATCTGCTACTGGCAGATATAGCCCATATGGATTATCGCCAGCTCAGTCGTTCGCCGATTCGAGCCGCTTCTCTTTTGAAACCAGCGCCTCCTTCAACCCGCTTGTGGCACCCATCGACCCCGCCATCATGTCCTGGGCTGATGGGGCATTGACATACGTACGGTCAGCGGTATCCCCTGCCTTTCTGTACAGCGCTCTCTGCTGGGCTATTTCTTCAAAGGCGACACTTACGACTCATGCTCTTGTGGCTACTGCGATGGCAGCTACTTCGCTTCTTGTCGCACACGCCATCAGGAGCCCTTATCCCATGCCATACTGGCTTCAGGCACTGCCTTGCTACGTGGGCTTCGCGTGCGGAATGACGTGGGTGTATGTCATAGCTGACGAAATTGTTGCAATAACCCAGGCGCTGGGTCTTATTCTAAGCATCAGCGAGGAAATCCTTGGCTTGACGATAGTTGGGTTTGGAAACAGCTTGGGCGACCTGGTTACCAACGTCACTCTGGCACGGGCGGGCTATCCAACGATGGCGATTAGTGCTTGCTTTGGCGGGCCCATGCTGAACTTTCTTCTAGGGATTGGAATAGCAGCATGCGCCACCCTGTCCAATGCGGGGCGCAGCCGGGACACCTACAAGATACCCATCACGTCGCCGACTGTGCTTGTAAGCACCGCATGCCTCCTGTTCAACTCGCTGCTATTCCTGGTCGTCATCCCACGGCAGCAGTACTATATGACTCGAGCAGTTGGGCTCACGGCAATGGCCGTTTATTTCGTTGGCATGGCGGTAAATGTCTACATCGAGTGGTAGAGCTTCTTTGCCACGAGCCGTGGGTGTTGCTACACCTTTACGCGGGAAGGGAGTGCCTCTCTTCCCCCTTGCCGTATCTCCGAGTGATTGGCAGCGGCAGAAACAGGCATTTACAACATTTACGACACGTATAAATACTGTTAAACAGGCGCTGGGAGCGACGCAGTGCCTGCTGGTGAAGTAGTAGCATGGTATCTGCACCATGTCGTGAGAACCCTTTGCTGCCAAGTAAGCGCTTTGGATGGCTGTGTGCTGCTACTTCCTCAGTGACTGCTGGGCCAGCTACGGCCTGAGGGGCTGCACCATACCCTCCAAATACCGCAAGAGAGCACAGCTGCCGCTTGTCTCTATTTCACATAGCGGCAACGGCATAAATGCCCAGCTGCCCCACGAGCCTTCTCAGGGTGATATAAAAGCAGTGCTATGTCCAATCTCCAGCCCTTTCTACATGCACACAAGCAACCACCACCCATTCATTCGCTATCCATTCGATACTCCGACTCTAACAGCAACAACAGCTACACACCCTCACGATGAAGTCGTTCACTGCTATTGCAACAGCCATCCTTGCTGCCGGCTCTGCTGTCCACGCTAGCCCCCAGATGGGAGGCGGTGCTGGACCACAAGGCTCTCCTATGGGCTCTCCTATGGGCTCTCCTATGAGCTCTCCAATGGGCTCTCCTATGAGCTCTCCAATGGGCTCTCCAATGGGCTCTCCAATGGGCGCTGAGAGTGCTTCTCATGGTGGAGCCTCCCCTGCTGCGGGCCCTGCTGGCAGTCCTGCTGGAGGTGCCGGTGGCCGCGGAAAGAACATGTGGGCCTACCCTTACTATGGCGGTTTCGGCTACGGCGGCTACCCATACGGCGGCTATGGCGGCTATGGCGGCTACGGCGGCTACGGTGGCTACGGTGGCTATGGTGGCTATGGTGGCTATGGTGGTTACGGCTACGGCTACCCGTACTACGGCAGCTACTACGGCGGCTTGTGGTAAGCGCCTGACGTTGGCCTGCTAGCCCGCTTGCGAAGCATTGGCGGGATTTGAGCCTGGCGTTTTGTTTTAAATAGCCGCCATCTAGCATTTAAGCGTGGTGTGTGTATCTGCCCCTATAGCATGCCTACGCTTGTTCAAAAATGACAAAACTGCAGCAAGAAAAAGTATATTGACTGAGTAAAATAGAGAGAAAGAGAGAAAGAGAGAAAGGAAACAAATGGCAATAGTGGTAATATAGTGTGCATGTCTAAGATCCAGCCTAGCCTCGCTTCTGCAGCTCCTGGCCAATGCACTGGTTGATAAAGTCGCGGCGAGACTTGGCCTCATCAGCCTGCATGCCAAAGCGCACCATGATCTGTTCGCGCACCTGCTTCTTCGTTATGGTCATCAAATCAGCAGTGGCAATGATCTCGGCAACATGGCTTGCAATTTGCTCGTCAGAGACAGACGATGGCCACTGCTGCTGGTGCTGAGGCTGAGCAGCAAGCGAAGGGTCTGCAGCAGAGGCACCACCATAGATGTTGAGTCCAGCGTCCATCCCGCTCAACGAAAGATGCGACTGCTCACCAGCACCCATGCTCATTGCTGCAGGGCTGTAGGGCTGCGCGCTGAGCGGCTGAGACCCCATCATTGGCTGGCTGGCTGATCCCAATGAGGCGACAGAGTAAGCGGCAGACATGCGGGGATCCAGTGGCGCGACGCCAGGCTGCATGAAGGGGTTTCCGCTAGCCTGGCTCATGCGAGGGTCGATGATCGAGCTGCTCACGGTGGACATGCGAGGCTGACCAAAGCCGCCGCCGATGGGGCCACCGCTCATTGGAACCATCTCATACGCGTTGGCCGCGACGGAGCCAGGCACAGGTGGCTGCTGCATAGGCAAAGCATGGCCGGAGGCGGACATGTAGTCGAATGCGCCGCCTGGGCGTACGGTACCAACCGTCATGTTGTTGATCCCCATGGTGTTGTATCCGTAGCCGTTGTCGTTGTAGACAGAGTTTGTGCCCAGGTTGGATGCATAGCCAGCCATGGACTTGGGCACATTGCCGACCGCCGAGCCGGGGCGGATGGCCATGGCGCCGCCGCCGAGCTTGGATCCAGCCTCAGACATGGCATACTGCGACTGCGCCTGCGACTGCGCCTCCCACATAAGGTCGTGCTCGTAGTCTGACCACTTGCGCATGGGGATCGTCGACTTGTCGAACTTCTCGTTGTCCACGGTGTAGATGTGCTTGCGCCCAGACTCTCCGACGACAACACGCGTGTTGCCCCAGGAGAAATCGTCAAAGTGCCAGAACGAGTAAATGGGGATAAGGAAGGAGAAGAGAGGAATGGCGCACAGGTACACGATCATCCAGCCAATGTGCTGCCACTGGCGCTTGATGATGAAAATAAGCGCCTGCATTCCGTAGATGGCGGCCAGCAGGTAGAGCGAGATGTACGAAGTTGTCGAGTCTGGGTTGGTCAGCTGGTAGACGAGGTACGCCAGGTAGACCAGGGTGGCAGGCATGATGATGGTGGTGATCAGGTCGATAAAGACGACAAAGCGCATCGAGAAGCAGCAGAACCCGCACAGCTGCGGCAGGAACACGAGCTCGAACAAGTTGTGCACGGTCGAGTTGATCCAGCGGCGGCGCTGCGACAAAAGAACGCTGAGTTGGTCGGGGGCGTTGGTCATGCATTTGGCCGATGGAATGAACTTGTTCTTGTAGTACGGGAAGTGCTTGAGAACGAGGGTGGTCAGGTAGCGGTCCTCGCCGAGGTGCAGCAGGTTCTTCTCGTGCAGCGTCTCGACTCTGTTTGTCGAGTAGTCCTCAATAATCTGGTTCGAGATCAGAAGGGGCTTGGAGCTGTCGGGCGTGCGAAGGCGGTACATGCAGAAGCACCCAGGCAGACAGGAGACCGACCCAAACAGCGACTCAAAGGCCTTGGTCAGGTGGTGCGAGATGAAGTACTCGTAGACCTGCATCATGGTGATCCATGAGCTCTTGGCGTTGCCCAGCGTCGTTTCGCCGCAGATGCCGACGATCTTGGCATCGTGGGTCATGGAGCCGATCAGGCGGTTGAGGGAGTCCGGGTACACAACAGTGTCGGCATCGATCATCAGCACGAACTCATAGAACGCGGGGTTGACGCCAATGACGTTCTTGATCTGGTGGTACATCTCGAGCTCGAGCGGAGTCATGGGCATGTCAAAGTAGACCTTGTTGAAGAAGCTCATCAGCAGAATCTGCGAGTCGCGCTTGCCGCGGTTTCCGGGGCGCGTGCGCTCCTGAGGGTTGCCGCACTTGACAACGACCATGTACGGGACCACATGGCCCGCGATCTCGTACAGACCAGAGTACACCTTCGCCATGTTGTGCTCCTTCGACCCCTCGCCGAGCGCAATGTAGCTAAGGGCCTCGGGCTCCTGGTCGCGGTCAACGCCGAGGATGTCCAGCACGATGCGCGGGGTTGGGCGGTCGTTTCCGGATCCCATGATCATGCCGTCGCACACAATGAACAGCAGCTTGCGCTTGTCGTCGTACTTGAGCTTGGCAAGCGAGTCGATGGTGTTCTTCAGCGAGTCTTCGCCCTCAGTGTAGCACGGGACGTTGCAGATGACAAAGTTGTCCCCAGGCTCAGGCTCGCGGCGGCTGCCAAACTGCAGGGCGGCGACGAACTTGAAGAAGATGATCAGCACAAGAGCAATCGACCCGGCGAGGAGCAGGTAGTTTGCAGCATAGCATCTGGCGGACTTGCGCATGTCGACCTTGCCCACGTAGAACGCGCCACGCAGGCACTGGATGTGCTGTGCCTTTGACTCGGGCTTGTCTGCAAAGTACCTGTCCCAAACAGCGCTGATGTCCTGGCCTCGGCGCTCGCTAAACATGCCAACCACATCCTCGACAAGGAAACCCTTCTTGTCGACGCTGTTGGTCGAGTTCTGCGTGTCAGACACCAGGAACGGAGCACCCCCGCTGGTGATGTAGGTCGTGAGGTCGTAGACCTCGTTGTGGATGATGCAGCGGTAGAGGTTCACGCCTTGCGACTCCTTGGCAGTGCCGTCCGCCTGCTTCTTCACGTCCTTGGGGTCAACGGCAATGTGGCCCTTGGCGTAGTTCTCGCGCATGATACGCATCAGGCGGTACTGGTAGTAGTTGTATCCCTTCTCGGTTGGATGGCGCCACCAGCGGTGGTCGTGGTAGTACGCAGGGGTGTAAAGCTGAGGCTTGTACTGGAAGCTAAGACGCGGATCCAGCCCATCGAACGGACAGACAAAGGACAGCTGGTACGGGAACAGGTCGGAGACATCGGTGCCAAGGTAGTTGCGGTCCAGGAGGTATTTGAAGTTGACGTTCATGTGGTTATAGTCCTTCACATTGAACACCTCGCCACGGATGGCGATGAGCGCATCCTTGTTCGTGTTGTGCGACCTGAGCTCGCCGATAGAGTACACGTGCTGCTTTGGGCAAAGAATCAGGCCAAGGCCCACGATCCAGAACACGACAAAAACGCAGCTCCAGAAGATGATCATGCACAGCGCGACCTTCTCTCTCCATGCCATGCGCTGGTCGCGGCGCTTGATGCGGCCGCACCACCTCAGGAATGCAGAGGGGATCATCCAAGTGCAGAGCCATACAAAGCCAACCCAGCACTTGCGGCCCTTTGTCGCTGGGTGCGTGGGCTCGTCTTCGGGCTCGGGGTCAGCGACGGCAGCCACATTCTTCTTGATCGAGCCTGGCCTGCTCATGGTGTTGTTTGACGTAGCAGCATATCCGGCGTTGAAGTCGCGGTCGCTCATTGCCTCTGAAATGCCATCGCGCGCGGCCATGTCCTGGTACCCGTCGTCGTCAGAGTAGTAAGACCGCGTATCGCCCGATGCGCCAAGCATGCGGCCCTTGAGCGCACGGATCTGCTGGGCGTTGAAGCTGTCTCCAAGCGCGGTTTCGGATCCAGAATGCTGTCCGTGGGGCTGGGCATTGAGCATAAGGTTGGCCTCGGACTGGTTGCCAAAACTCGCGGCGCTGGCGGCCATGTTGTCTGTGAGAGAGGGGCTCATCTCGCCATAGGGCTGGTCCTTGGTCTCTTTGTGGCCGCGGCGCTTCTCGCTCATCTCCATGCGCTCCATGCCGCGGATGGGGTCGTCGATGCGGCGCCAAGCGCTGAAGCTCAGGAACACCTTGGACTGGCCAAGAACCATGTCCGCATCTGAGAGCTGCAGCGCCTCCTTGAGCGCAAGGCACTTTGTGGTGTCCTCTCCCATGGACGACGCGTCAGCGACATAGTCGTCGATGACTGGGCCATAGCGCTGGCAGAAATCGGACGTGCCAAGGACAGCAGCAAACTCGACCTTCTTTCGCTTGACAATGCTGTCGACGCTGAAGCAGTCCATCTGTGCTTGCATGCGCCGAGCGTCAGTCCTCCTGGGCCTGCCTTGCTCGTTTGGCTTGATGCACAGCACAAACCAGGGCAGGGTGTCGTCGAGCGTGCTGATCATCTCGTTGAGCGCGCGCTGGAACTGGGTGGCTACGCAGGCGACCTTGGCGAAGCGCGACCCGCCTCTGGTCTTTGAGCGCATCATCGATGGCGCACGTGTGGGCACAGAGGGCGCCTGGGCCTGGACGACGGCCTTCTCGTCCCTAGGATGGACCTCGGTAGCAAGAGTCTTGCTTGAGAACAGGCCAGCAATAAAGCCGTTGCTGGTCCCAGGGTTCTCAATAGTCCCGTCGCCACGGAGGACAGCGACAAAGTCGGAGCTGAGCTGGTCGAGGTTCTTCTCAACAAAGCCGTCGATGCTGTAGCTGACGCTGCCCCAGAAGTGCGAAACGGTGAAGCTGTTCATCTCGTTTTTGCTCTCGCCCGACGAGTAGTAAGGGTTTCCGTCGCCGGTTTTCTGGCTGTGCTGCTTGTTGAAGGCCGTGAGCAGCTGGATGCTAGCCTCGCGGTCGGTTACGTTGGCGCTGAACTCGCGCTGAGCAGAGGTGGTCCCCTTCTTGTCCTTCTTGCTGCCCTTGTCGGTGCGCAGGTACTCTGCAGCCTGGCGGTCCATGGTGGCAAACAGCCCGCTCTTGGGCTTCATGAACAGGTCAAGGCATGCAGTGCGGCTAGGGAAAGCAACTGGCGGGAGCAGGTCGGCGATGCCCTCTGCTTCGTACTCCGCATTGCCTGCCTCAAACACCTGGTGGAACATGAAGTGGTGGAGGCGCTCGCTGGCGTAGTTGCAGCACAGCTGCTCGTAGCCATTGCTGCGCGCAATGTACCAGCCTGGGAAGTCAACAAGGCCAATGAAGCTCTGGTGCTCGACGTCATCCTTGCAAAGCTTGGAGTTGAGGAACTCAACCAGCCAGTTGAACAGAAGCGAGTACAGCGAGCGGGCAAGGTCGTCGCGACGGTCGACTGCGCCGCGGTCATCCAGATAAACAGTGAACTTGTCGCTGCCTACATGCTTGGTCTGGATTGTGAGCAGCGACAGCAGCGTGTCGGTATCCAGACCAAGGAGCCCGCTGACATGGTCGAGCGCGTCCTGGTTGCGCACAGTTGCAGCGCTTGCCTCGTCCTGCTTCTGGTACGAGAACTGCAGGTTGCCGAGCATAAGGATCGAGGATAGCACGGCGAATATGTGGCGCTGGTACTTGTTGCTCAGTCCGACCTCGCCCATTGCAGCAACAAGCTCCTTGAACCTTTCCACGTCGCTGAAGCCTGCGATGCGCTGGACAGTGCCGGGGCGATTGAGGTACTCGTACGAGGTGTGAGAGAGGCCATACTGGGCACGATCTTCGGGGGCTGCGCCGTTGGTCAGATAGTAGAAGACGTGGAAGTTGCGCTCGTCCTGAGGCACGCTAGTGACGCGGGCCTTTTCGAGCAAGTAAGTAAGGGTCTTTGTGCCGACCGTGCGGCCGCGCTGGTCGAACTGGAGCTCGACATAGGAGCCGACGCGAGAGCCGTTGTTGTGAAACACGGTTTTTGCGTGGGTAAAGGCCTCGAGGACAATATCGGCATGCTGGATGCGGTTGTACAGGCGAGTGTCCTTCTTCGACTGAGAGCGCAGCAGCGAGAAGAAGCGCGTAACGAGGCGGCGCTGCTCGGTCTTTCCGCTTCCCGAAGCACCACTACAGGTAGAGACGAGCAAACATTGCGTTAGCAGTGTGGGGCGAGCACGGGACATGAGCTATATCGCGACAACGCAAAGCGCAAGGCTACGCATGTGCTTTCCTTTCCCCTCTGCCTGGGGCTCGGCTGCAAGGTCCCTGCGCTGTGAAAGAGCGCAGCTGCTGTGAGCGCGCTCCGAGGATTGTGTAGGGATGGCGATCTGCCGCTGCAGAGCGGAAGCGAGTGCGCGGCTGGCCACCATAGGGCTCTCCACGCGCCCAAACAAAAATAGAAAAAGAAAAGAAAAACTTTTCGCCCAAACGAGGCAGCAATACTGCTTCTGGGCAGCAGCAAAAAACGCAAGGCGTAGAGCGAGGGCTGTGGTCTGCTGTGCGAACGTGCAGCAGCCAGAGCGCAGGCACAGACAGCTGCTGAGGGGCGGGGTACTTACATGAAGGTGATGCTTTGGTTGAGACCAGTGCGCCGCATGTGCAGATAGGACTGCCCGGCCACCTTGAATATGTGAGGCGCCAGAGGCTCGCGGTTGACAGAGGTGTTTCTATAGTCGTCGATGTACGTGAGCGCCGACTGGTCGGAGAAGATTTCCTGGCTCTCAAGCGGGTTGATGGCTACCAAAAGACGGTCGCCGATGCTAGCGTATGGCTGGCTCTGGGGGCGCTGCTCATAGCGGCGGATGAGGACATCCAGGATCTCATCGCTGGTGGCCGCATCAGCGTCGCGGAGCTGCCCCAAGTCGTCGGTGTCCTGGACAAGCATAACAGATAAGAGCACCGGCTCGCCTGGGTGCTGATGGTATTGTCAGTGGCACGTGGAGGGAATGCGAAAGGGGAGCTGGACAATTGGAACAGGGTGTGCTTCTGAGCTCTCCCCCTTTCCTGGATTTAAATGCTTAAGGCCTGTTTTCTGTCCTGAGGAGCAAAAGAGGATGGTGGAGAAGAGGCTTAGCGAGTGCTGAAGAGGTGCAGTAGACACCAGTAGAGAGAAGCAAAAAGGCTGGCAGCGGAGGAACAGCGTTCGGCAATGAACAATAGAAGAAAAGGCGACAAAAAGAGAGCTGAGCAGAAAAGGACTGTAAACAAGCAAAAGAAAAAATAGCTGGCTATAAAAAACAGACGCACACAAAGCCAACCGCCATTTTGCAAATAAACAGATAGTGTAAACGCAGCGATCGACCCCAACTGCTGGCTACACCATTGGCCCACTATTCTTAGCAGCAGCAGAGCAGTGGAGCACACTATTACCCCCAAACGCTTTGGCGCAAGGTGTGCTATCTTCGGAACAGCCCGCACCACGAGCCCACGCTGCCCTCTCCCCAGCCCCTCTCCCCCCGCCTCAGCAGCAGCAGCAGCTTTGCATGGAGATGGCTGGGTTACGCCTTGCTGGCGAACGTTTCGCAGAGGAGGCAGGGGCACAGCAGCAGCGGCAGCACTGCTCCGCGCTGTGCTTCGCGACCTCAACAGCCCGTGCAGCTACACAGCCGCGCCCTGCGTAAGCTGGCCGGCGAGGCACTCGCGCGTAGTCGCACATTGGGGAATAAAAATCAGCAAGGCGCTGGCATTTGCTTGTGCGGAAGATGGCGGTTTACATGACTACGGATGCTGCAGGGTGCACTGCTTCTAGTCCCTGGCGCTGCCAGCAAGCATATGCACTTGTCCTCTTGAACAAAGCGCTGAACCTGGGTGCTGAGTGCTGATTTCAATCCTTTTTTATTTTTGGGCCGATGCATAAATAGAGCAAAAGATGGCAGGGTGGCCTATTTATTTTTTATTTTACTCGGAAGTCATGCTGGCTGAAGCGCAGGAAGAGGGCATGTGCCAGTAGAAAGAAAAAAGCTGAGTAGGTGATAGAAAGCGAGTTCATCCTGGGGAGTAGAAGCCAGGGAGTGTTGAAATAGGAGGCTTGCGCTGGTGCCACTTAGCGCTGCCTACAGCCTTTCGTTCAGCACCTCGTCAATGCAGAGGTTGATGAACGACTTGCGCGCGCTGAGCTCGTCTTGATCCATGCTGCAGTCCTGAGCCACCTGCTGCCGAACCTGCTTTTTGGTGACTAGCATGAGATCTACCGTGCTAAGTATCCGCCGCACAGACTGCATGAGGACCTCATTTGGCATGCCTGACGGGTACTGGACAGGAGACGCGCCGTCAGCCATCATCCCTGTGCCGCCAAGCACATATCCGCCGCCGCTGTGCAGTGCAGGCATAGGAGGCAGCTGCGGCATCATCCCACCGCCCGCATCGGCCATGTACCTTGGGTTCATCATGCTCAGCCCAGAAACGGAGGCGTCACACGGGATATCGCCTGCTACGCTCATTGCGACGCCTGCATGCGGGTGGCTGGCAATCTGGATGTTTGCTCCGCCGTCGTGGTAGTACCCGTAGTTGTTGACGCCATACACAGACCCAGCCGCCGAGCCCGGGCGCGGCTGCCCAAAGTACATGCTGGCTCGGCTGCTCATCTCGCTGCGCGCATCCTCGATGCGCGTCCTGTCTGGCCCGCCATAAAGGATGCCCTCCTCGTACTCTTCCCACTTGCGCAGCGGGATCGATGCTGGATCAAATGCCTCCACCTCGGCAACGTACTTTGTCTTTTTCCCGTCGCCGACCACCATGCGCGTGTTGCCCCACGAGAAGTCGTCAAAGTGCCAGAATGCGTAGATGGGGATGAAGAACGAAAACACCGGCAGTGCGAGCAGGTAAACTATCATCCACCCAATGTGCTGCCACTGCCGCTTGAACACAAACAGCAGCGCCTGCAGGCCGTACACAGCAGCCAGCAGATACACAGATACGAGCGGCGTATCCGAAGTGCTGATCGCTAGCTGGTAGATAAGATAGCCCAGATACACCACCGTTGCTGGCATGACAATCGTTGAGATCAGGTCAATAAACACGATAAATCGCATCGAGAAGCAGCAGAATCCGCACAGGCGCGGCAAGAACACCAGCTCCAAGAGGTTGTGCACTGTCGAGTTGATCCAGCGGCGGCGCTGGGAGAGCAGAACCTGCCACGTGTCTGGGGCATTGGTTCGGCATTGGGCATCCGACGTGAACTTCATCTTGTAGTACGGGTGGTGCTTGAGCATCAGCGTGGTCAGATAGCGGTCCTCGCCAAGGTGCAGCAGGTTTTTTTTGTGCAAGGTGTCGACGCTATTCTCGGCATAGTCACTGACCACGTTGTTTGAGACGAGCAGCGGATGGCTTGACTCGGGTGTTCTGATGCGGTACATGCAGAAGCACCCGGGAAGGCAGGTGACTGATCCAAACAAGGACTCGAACGCCTTGCTCAGGTGATGCGAGATGTAGTACTCGTACACCTGAATCATCGTGATCCACGTGTCCTTCTCGTTTGCAAGCTGAGTCTCGCCGCAGATGCCCATCAGCTTCGAGTCGTGGAGCATGCAGGATACCATCCGGTTGAGCGAGTCGGGGAACACGTATGTATCTGCGTCCACCATCATGATAAACTCGTAGAACGCCGGGTTGACGCCAATCACGTTCTTGATCTGGTGGTAGATCTCGAGCTCCAGCGGGGACATTGGCAGGTTGAAGTGCACCTTGTTGAAGAACCGCATCAGGATGATCTGCGAGTCGCGCTTGCCGCGGTTTCCCTGGCGAGTGCGCTCCTGCGGAGTTCCACACTTAACCACAACGATGTATGGGACGACGTGGCCGGCCGCCTCAAACAGCCCCGAGTACACCTTGCCCATGTTGTGCTGCTTCATTCCCTCGCCAAGAGACAGGAAGCTTAGAGGCTCAGGGTCGACGTCTGGGTCGGCGCCAAGGATATCCAGCACAATGCGAGGCGTTGGCCGGTCATTTCCCGACCCAACAATCATGCCGTCGCAGATCACAAACAGCAGCTTGCGCTTGTCGTCGTAGTGCAGCGTAGCTAGGGATTCAAGCGTGGAGCGCAGGCCCTCGTCGCCCTCCGTGTAGCAGGGGACGTTGCAGATGATGAACCTGTCGTGCTCCTCTGGCTCGCGCCTGCTGCCCAGCTGAAGGGCTGCCAAGAACTTGAAGAAAATGATGCTGGTGAGCGCAACCGAGCTGGCAAGCAGCACATAGTTGGCAAAATAGCACTGGAACGACTTGCGCTTATCGACAATCCCCACATAGAACGCGCCTCGCAGGCACTGGTAGTGCAGGCGGCGGGACACGGGGCGCTTTGCAAAGTAGCGATTCCACTTGTCCGTAATGTCTTGCCCGGGGTGCATCTGGAACATGTTGTGCACGCCGTCGTCGAGGAACATGCGCGACTGCGTCTCGTTGCTCCTGCCGTCCGGCGCAACAACAAATGGCGCGCCGCGGCGCTGTATGTACTCTGTGAGATCAAACACCTCGTTGTTGATTATACACCAGTACCGGCGCGTGCCGTTGGGCAACCCAATCCCCTTCCCCTCCATCTCAACACGCTGCGGCTCTGTTGCGATTCTGCCTCGGTAGTAGTTCTCGCGCATGATGCGCATCAGGCGGTACTGGTAGTAGTTGTAGCCGCCCTCGACTATGTCGGGATGGCGCCAGAAGCGGTGGTCATGCAGCCAGGTGTCTGTGTAGGGCTCCGGCCTTGGCGATAGCGACAGACGTGGATCGAGGCCAGGAAACGGGCAAACAAAGGAGAGCTGAAGAGGAAACTTGTCGCTGAGGTCGCTCCCAGGGTAGTTGTTGTCAACGAGGTACTTGCTGTTGACGCCCATGTGGTTGAACCCCTGAATGTCAAACACCTCGCCACGGATGGCGATAAGGGCGTCGTCGGCCGTGTTGTGGCCACGCATCTCCTCAATCGTATGGACATGCTGCTTGGGGCAGATGAGAAGGCCCAGCACAGCAATCCAAAAGATTATCGCGCAGCAGCACAGGAGAATAAGCGCGCACAGAGCAACCTTCTCACGCCAAGCGATGCGCTGGTCCCGGCGTCTGAGCTTTCCACAGCGCGCGAGCAACGGCGACGGCACCCACCAAGTCAGCAGCCACACGAGGATCAGCCAGTTGCGTCTTGCCGGAGTTGCCCTGTTGGCCTCATCTTCCTGCTCAACAGCGTCCTCAACATCCAGCCCCTCCTTCAAATCGCCTCCGTTGCCAGGGTGCTTGTTGGAGCCAGAATCAGAGCGGGTGTCATTGATTGTCTTTTCGTCTTCTCCTGAACCCAAGCCACCAGCGTTTGACTGCGTGTCAATGTTGTTAAGCTGGAGCTGTGTCTGGTGCTCCTGCAGCGCAGCGCAGTATTCCAGCAGGCTGGCGATGTCGGCCTCGTCCTCCTCGCTGCAGTCTGGGAACAGCTCCACATCATCGTCCTCATACACCGACTGCAGATCCTCGGCTGCCGCAGCGTTTGCGCTCGCCTCCTTGATTCCACAGACGAGCAAGCGCTCGCGCTCTCTAAGGGGGTCCTCGAGCTGGCGCCAGGCGTTGAAGCTCAAAAACGCCTTCTTTTTGCCGATGGCCATGTCGCTGTCGTCCCACCCCATGGCGCGGCGCAAGGCCTCGCACCGCTCTACAGCGCTGGTCTTTTCCTTTGTGCGCACGTACTTCTTGAACGCCACGCTGTATCTGGCGATCAGGTCGCTGTGGAGCAAGGAGGCAGTGAACTCGGCGTTCTTGCTGCGAGCGATCTCGGCTATACCGTAAGAGACAAGCTGCTTCTGCACGTGCTCCTTGTCCCAGGTGCGCGACTCTTGGTGGTCGTTTGGGTTGATGCAGTGGATGAACCACGGCAGGGTTTCGTCAAGGGAGGAGATCAGCTGGGTCAATGCACGCTGGTACTGAGAGACGACGCAGGTGATTTTGCGCTTCTTCTGGGGGCGCGGTCGGCTAGTGTGCGGTGCTCTCTGTGGCATCATTATCTGCTGTGCGTTGATGATGGCGCTCTCGAGGCGCGGATGCCCCTCAACAACTATCTCGCGGTCATCAAACATCCTTGCCACAAACGGGTTGGCCGTGGCAGGCGAATCTGTGGTGGCCATGCCACGGAACAACGTGTAGAAATCGACGCCCAGATAGTCGGTGTTGTTGTCGGCAAACTGGTCAATGGAGTAGCTGACCTTGCACGCAAAGTGGCGAATCCCAAACTCACCACTGCGCTTAGAGCTGATGTACCACGACGTCTCTGGGCTTGATTTGCCTTTGCTGGGCTCAGGGTGGGCCGCGCTAAACAGCTCGATAAGCCTTGAGTCGCCATCGGGTCCAGACTTTGTGCCACGGTCCTTGTCTTTTCTGCTAGTCTTTGTGAACTTGTCCATGATGAACAAAAGGCCGGACCCGGATTTCATGAACAGGTCGAGGCACCCTGTATTGTCCTTGTATGCGATCGAGTTCAGAATGTGGTCGACACCCTCCAAAGCGTACTCCTCACTTCCAACGTCAAAGACGTGGTGGTTCATGAAATGCTGGATGCGCTCGTTTGCGTAGTTGTAGACGAACTGCTCAAAGTAGTTGCGCTTTTGGCTCTGGAACCCAGGAAGATCGAGCAGGCCAATGTGGCTGCTGTATACGCTCTGGTCGCACCCAAGCGTGCTGTTGATCTTTTCCACAAGCCAGGCAAACAGGAGTGAGTACAGATGGCGCGCCAGGGCATCGCAGCGTGCACCTGACCCCTGCGCATCAAGGTACACAGTGCACAGCTCGCGTCCAATCATGCGCGTGTGGTACGTTATCGCCTGCTGCAAGTTGCCCGGGTCCACACCGAGCAGCAGTGCTACGTGGTCAAGCAGCTCAACGCTCTTGACATATGCTGCCTCTGTGACTGTGGTGTCCCTCTGATCCTCGAGCTGCAAATTGCCAAGCTCGAGGATGGCGGCCAGCACCTGGAAGATGCATTCCTGGTGCTTTTGGCGCAGTCCGAGCGAGTGCATAGCTAGCCGGAGGTCCTGGAACTGAGCTGCATCATCGATACCCGGCAAACGCTGGATGGTGCCGGGGCGATTGAGATACTCGTAGGAGCTTTGCGTGAGGCCAAACGCCGCGCGCTCGTCGGACTGCGCGCCGTGAACAAGGTAGTGGAACACATGGTAGTTGCGCTCGTTGTCCGGGACGTGGGTTACTCTGTGGCGGTCCAGCATGTAGTCGCTGTATTTTGCACCAGCAATACGGCCAAGCTCGTCAAACTGGAGCTCTGTGTAGATTCCGACGCGGGAGGCATTCGCATGGCTGCTGGATTTGGCATTTCCAAAGGCCTCAAATATGATCTCAGCCTCGACGATCTTGTCAAACAGCTGCGTGTCACGTCTCGCATGAGGACGAAGGAAGGACAGCATGCGCACAGCAAGGCGCTTAGCCTCCGACTTGCCTGTGCCTGTCTCGCCGCTACAGTTTGGCAGCCGTGTTCAGCACCCAATACACGCAACAACAAAAAAAAAGCGTAGCGGGACAACGGGGATGTTAGTGGCACATGCTGGCTAGGTCCGGCTGGCATTTCTGATGCTGCATATGGACAGGAGGCTGCATGCAGTGACAGCATTTTTCAAACAGGACACTTCCCGCAGCCCTGAGCATCATTATACTTACGAGAACACTAGAGACTGGTTTAGGCCAGTCTGTCGCATATGGAGGTATGCATTGGCAGCGACTGCAAAGACGTGCGGAGACACGCCCCTGCGCTTGCTAGAGGTGTTCCGGTAATCTTCAGCGTAAACAGCTGCAGCACCATCACTTTGGGACTCGAGTGCCTCGTAAGGGTTGACTGAAAGGAGGAAGCGGCTGCCCAGGTACGTGAACGTTTTGGGCTCTGGCTTACTGGCGAACCTTGACTCGAGCAAGGTCGCTAGCACCTCGGGCGTGAGTGAGGCACCGTCGTTGCGGCGCGCCACATCGTCGCCCGACGCGGTGTCCATCGTTGCCCAATATAGAAGCTATTTGTATTAGTCCTGGGCCTGTGTGTTGGTCGCTGGGCCACACAAGACCTGCGTGATCTGCTGGCTGCTTTGTGTGCTGGAATGTGGCAAAGTATGTGTGGTGTTCTGTCGCCGTACAGTGTGGATTCCCGCGTGTCTAGAGATAGATTAGAGGTAGGTGAGGGCCGCCTGTGCCGCCTGCAAGGATGTCAGTATATGACGATTTGTGAGCATGGACCAAATGGAAGTGGAAAGGAAGGCAGGAGGGCGGTTGAACTGGAGATGGATGTCTGCGGCAAAATAGACCAAGGAGTGCACACCCTGTCAGCAAAGCCAGCATTTGCTGGCCATGTCTTTGATGCAACACAAGATGGTTTCATCCCACTGCCGTGGACCACCATGCTGTCTGCCCTGCTTTCTCCAGTGGGCACGCTCAGCCACATGTAGCGCCGCGTGGGGGAGTTCAGTTCAAGAAAAGCGAGGCTGCTTGCCGAGAACATTAGCATTTCAGCAAGGCGGGGAAAGAACAGGCGTCGATGTGGATGCCGATGTGGATGCCGATGTGGACGCGGATGCGGGTGCGGGGTGGCGTGGATGAGCAAGCGGAGGAAGAGGGGAAGAGGGGTGCACGCTGGCATGCGGATTACGGCCCAAGATAGAACATACGAGACGAAGAAATGGATTCAAGGCTGGCCACGCTTAGTATGCGCTTGGCGTGACTTGGCTGGGTATGTATTGGTTTCGTGTGCATATGTGTGTACGAGCCAGAAAAGAAAGGATGAAAATGAGAGCCCTAGATATTACAATTCCACCTGTAAGTAGGAGAGGAAGGGAAGAATCAAGTTTGCTTGTCTATGAATCCGCACTCGGTGTGCATGCTGCTGCTGCCACACCACCACTCATCAGTGTGGAGCCTATGGCACAGGGGTGCGGGTGCGGGAAGCACACGGGTTAGCAGACGACGGCTGCGGGCCTTGAGTCGTCTGTGTGTCGACCCAAGCGCGCAGCCTGCACGTTTCCATTGTTGGTAGAGGCAGCGTCATTGGACTTTGGATACGCTGGTGCTGGCAACACTGCACTTTGGTTCTTTGCAAGGTCAGTCGACGAGGAGCTGAGCGCCGGGCCAGTCATTGGGCTGTTGGGAACTGCAGTCCCTTCGGATCTGTTGCTCGACGTGATAGCGGGCGACCCGGCGTCAGAATCTGTGAGGGAGACGTCCGTTGTCTCCGAGCTGCTTCGCAGGCTGTTGTGCCCATGGGCTGCAATCTGCGCCTGCTCTCTGGCCCTCATGCGACTCGAGTAGATGGAGGCTGCCTCCTCTGCTAGCTCGATTTCTGCTGCGCTCTCTGCTGCTGCTGCCATCTCCGCCACCGACAGTACTCGCTCGACACTGCCGGTCACCGAGCTGCCAGAGTGGCGTCTGCTGGAGCTGCCGTTTGCTTTCTGCGAAAGGCGCCTCGAGGCTCGTGAGCGCGCGTACCCGCCATCGTCTGCGGATTTTGTGCTTACAGAGGTGTCTCTTCTCGACAGCGATCTGCTCAAAGTGCCTTCGTTCGAGCCGTGCAGCCCAGTGTGCCGCCGCTGCCGTGAAAGGTTCATCTGCGCAGTTCCACGAGCAATATCGCGATTACCCTGGAGGATGAGCGAGGGGCTCGCCAGAAACTGCCCAAACGAATACTATTTTGGTGCATGGAAGGCGCTGCATGGAAGCGCTGTTTGCAGTGCAAGCGGGGATGTTAGTAAACAAGTCAAGAAAGCGCACTGCTTTGCTCTCCATGAATGACAGGCAGATCGTTTAGCACCAGCAGTCAGCCCCATTAGCAGACCAGCGAGCAAAACAAGGTTGCGAGCGCTATGACGCCAATCTATCGTTGCTGAGAAGGCGCAGGCGCAGAGAATGGCTGTGGTGGTTTGGGCAGGATTGCTGCAGCCGAAATAGAAGGGTTTGGGGGCCGTGGGGCCGTTAAAAATAGGCCGGCTCTGGCCCCTCCCCCTCCCTGCGCGCCCGCTGTGAGGCACCAAAACCACAGGCAGCTGCCACATCAAGGCACCGACTGCATCACAAGCAGCCTTGATTTTGCACCACTAGCATGGTTGCATAATTGGGGCCGCCGCCTGTGTACAAAGAAAGAAAAGCATACGCGAGGCTGCATAGACAAGCAAGATTGAGCCCGTATGCATGTATGCATTAGGCTGACGTAGCAGCGCATCAGCGAATGGGCGCAAAGCGTGGCCGAGTGGGAGCAGTGCTCTCTTTGGCGGAGCAGCGGTGCTGCGCGTCTTACCTTTACTCTGCCACGGAACCTTCGCATCCAGCCGCGGACCATGCTAGGATGAACAGGCTGCTGGGCGTTCTTCTTGTACGAAAACTCCTCATAGTCCTGGTCTACTGTGATGATAGAGAGGCGGCACGACATGCTCGACAGCGTGTTCAGGCTGTGAGGCCGCTGCCGCAAAGGGTAGGGCTCTATGTCGTGTGGGTGGGGGAGCTTGTTACTGCCTGTGGTTGATCTGTCCACCAGGTTCATTATGGTGGGCTCGCCATACGCCTTGCGCAGGGCAGGCGACGACATTCTTGAAGAAAGAGGAGGCAGCGACACCGTGCTGGGTGGGAAAGCCTTGCTAGAGACAGCGTGCTCGTCGCGCGCAGCAGCACCAGCGGCATTGGCGTGATGCATTCGAAGGACCGATGCGTCGTCGTCCTCGTCCTCGTCAGTCCCGTCCCTGGCCTCCGTGCCTCTGACATCAACCACCTTGCGCAAGGTGGATGGGACCCGCGGGGCTGTGTTCATCATTGTCGATTTGCGGTTGAGGAGCGAGGGGCTGGAGGCAAGCTGCTGCGGCTTTTGCTCCTTCTTGTCCTTGTCCTTGTCCTTGTCCTTGTCCTTGTCCTTGTCCTTGTCAGAGACAGTGTTCTGCGCTGCTACTGCCTGCTTGGTAGAGAGAGTAGCCGGCGTCTCAGCTACCACCGAGGGAGATGGCAGTGGTGGCGGCGATGTGGCAGTCTGCTCAAGCAGCAGTGCTTCTGGAGGCGGAGGACCACTCTTGGGAGCTGCATTGTGCACTGGCGAATCGAGTGGTGCAAGCTCCCTGACCTCGAGTTCGGGGGTTGAATAGGGCGTGGCCGATTCCATTTATCCTAGGCTAGCAAAAACGGCGAATCTATATGGCGATTACCTAGTTTCCAGGGCTGGGTGGAGGTGCCGTAGATGGTGCAGAGAAAAAGGAGCGGATCGCGGTGTATGGCGTACGCAAGCAATAGAAAGAAAGAAGAAATAGATAGCGCTGCTGGCAGAGGAGCTAAGAGAGAAGGGTGCTGGAGCTGGACCCCTCTTCGCAGCGAGAGGGCGAGGAGTGGTGCGGGGGACGCCCTAGACAGCAGTCTGCAGAGCAGCCTGCGGAGAAAGCGAAAGACATGCAAGGCAAGGAGCAATAGCGCATGTGTGCGTTCGTGCGCGCATGTGTGAGCAATGGAGAAGGATTCACGGAATGTCAATTCTTTTGGGGGGTGAGAACGAAGTAACCTGGCGCGCTAGCGATGGCGCTATGCTGGACTGGGGAATGTTGAGTGTCTAATGCCCGCCGGGTACCGCCCTCCCCCACTCAACCCGTGTGCAAAAATAGACCATGCCTCCCCCGTCCAGCCCGCAAATAGCAGGCTACTGGGCCCGCTAAAGCGCCTGAGTGGAAAATTAGCCCCCCTCCTTGCCTGCCGCGCTTTATTTCTGTGATTGCATTGGAGAATAACCCCGGTGGCTGGGCGCTGCCCGGGCGCAGAAAGCATGCAGTGGACAGCGTGCCGCTAGTGGTGCCCTGTGAGCAGCACCCGCCTAGCCAACACCACCGCGCAGCATGCACACGTACAAGGCGCGGGTGTCCACCAGCATGCGGCTTGCTATTTGGATCAGATAGCGATGGAGATGCGGCGCTGCCACAGGCGAGCGGAAGCCCTCGCAGCGAAACAGACCCAGCAGCAGCACTTCACGCACTGCCAAATCAGCCGGCGGCAAGTGCATGCAGCTGAGCGCTCTCCTGTTCTGTGCCATGTAGAGGAGACCATCACGTGAGCACTAGCCAAGGGCTCTCTCGCCTCGCCGCTGATCACGGTCGATAGGGGGCTGAGTGGGCGGAGGGCACTGGGCGCGCGTAGAGGGGCTCTTCGGTGTGCCGGATTTTCCTCTTGACTGAGCAGGCTGCCGCTGTAGCTGCTTTTGCTATCCGGCTCTGCCATGCTCCCTGCTTGTCCAGCCTTTTTCCCCCCACCTAATTGGCTTTGTTGTGGCAATAATGATTGGCGTCCCGCACTACATTCAGCGCTTCCGCGAAAAGAACGATGCGCTGGGCTACAGCGGGAGGCATGTGGTTGTTGTGGGCGGAACGCGAGGGCTCGGCGCAGCAACGGCGGAAAAGCTAGCCAGCCTGGGTGCGTCTGTGACTATCGTGGGTCGCGCGAGGGATGCGGGCGAGGAGGTTATTAGAAGCTGCCAGGAAAGGTCGCCTCATGCCAGCAGCGCGGTGTTTAAGCTGGTTATTGGCGATCTGTCGCTGCTGAGCGAGACTGGCCGCATTGCCGACTGTGTAGAGGAAGACTGCTTGGCCGCAGACAGGGGCATCGACGCACTGGTGCTGGCTGCTGGCTGCTATGGCTCGTCTTCCAACTATACGATGCTCAGCAGTTCTGTAAAAACTAGCGAGGGCATCGACTACTGGTTTGCGCTGCTGTACCTGTCTCGCTTCTTGCTCATCCAGCGGCTGCTGCCTCGATTGCTGTTGCAGCCAAGCAGCCGCGTAATCAATATATTGCATGCTGGAAGCCGCGCAAACCTCGACCTGACCAACTTGGGACTTGATGGAAAGAGCAACTTGGAAACCATCTCTTCGATCGGGCTTTACCTAGACGCAATGACGCTTTCCCTGGCTGAGATGCACCACAGCATTGCGTTTTACCATATCAGCACAGGACCAATGGTGCCGTACCCAGTCGTTGAGGACAACATGCGCTACCCAGCATTGGCTTGGCTCCAAAAGGTACTTCGGCCGTGGCTGTATGCCCAGTCGATTTTGGCTATGGAAGCAGCAGAGACCGTGGTGTACCTGGCAATCCAGCCCGAGTTTGCAGCTGAGCAGTCTGGCACTCTGATGAGCGACCGTTTGGAGAATCTGCCACTCACTCGATTCATGGTGTCTGCCGACACACACGACCGCATCTGGAGTTTCACTGTCAACGACATCAACCACAGGGCGCCATCCCAGCTGGCCAAGTGCCAGCACATCTCTGCTGGCGAGCAAATGCACTTGCCCTCAGTGGACATTTCGCATTGAGGCGCTCTTTCGCTCCCTCAACGGGCAAACAGACTATTCTTTCTGTCGGCCTTGCGCCGCTCTGATGTCCATTGTTTCTGGCGAGTGCCACTGCTGCTGCTGCTGCTGCTGCTGCTGCTGCTGCCCTTCGCTTCGCTGCACTCGCTTGTATCCGGCTGCGCTGGGAGAAGATGGCGAATAATCTGTGCCACGCCTTGTGGCCGCTTTTGTTGAATTGGGGGGCGGCGTACTGCTCTGGAAGCCATGCATCGTGCTGCCCCCCTCCCTCGATTATTCTCGTGTCCCTCTTGCGCCAGCACTCCAGAGATGAACGCCCTCTCTCCATCCTTGCTTTTACCACTGCCGACGTTGCTCTAGTCGCCGAGCGCTCACTCTAGGATACGCAGGTGCCTGTACAGACCTCCCCTCGCTCATCGTTTATCTATTGCCTCCTGGACTCGATATTACTCCAGACATCCACCCCTAAATATATATTTTTTGTGTGGCCAGATTTCAAGACCATATGGACATTGGCACCGAGAAAACATGCCTAGAGATAGCTAGCAACACCGAATGCAGCGCTAGCGACGGCTCTAACAGGCTTTCTGGCCACGAAATTGGCGACACCGTGCTGCTCGGCAGCAGCGCTGCAGCCGAGCCAGAGATGGGTGCAAAGCCCAAGTGGGACGCTGTGCAGTTTGTCGCTGCAGCAGATCTCCGAGCAGAGGAGGCGACAGACAAGCAGCCCAACAGCCTGTACGCGTGGATGGTCATTGTCGCTTGCTTCTTCTCGCTGATGCTGTCGATCGGAATCAACGATGCGTATGGCGTGTACCAGCAGCACTACCAGCTGAACGAGTTCCCGCATGCGACGACGGCAATCATCTCGTGGGTCGGCACCGTCCAGTTTCTAATCATGTGTCTTGGCGGGGTGCTGTCGGGGTTCCTGTGCGAGCACTTTGACACGCGCCTGATGAACGCCTTTGGTGCACTCGTCATGGGCGCAGCGCTCATCGGCGGCTCGTTCTGCAAGAGCATCGGGACGCTCATGCTTACGCAGGGGCTGCTGTATGGGCTCGGTGCATCGTTCCCTTTTGTCGCGGGAACGTCGATACCAACACAGTGGTTCACCAAGCGTCGCGGGCTGGCAACCGGCATTGCGCTTTCTGGCAGTGGCGTGGGCGGCATGTGGATGACCTCTGCAACCCAGTCGCTGCTCGACT
Source organism: Martensiomyces pterosporus (assembly GCA_025201845.1). Taxonomy (NCBI): domain Eukaryota; kingdom Fungi; phylum Kickxellomycota; class Kickxellomycetes; order Kickxellales; family Kickxellaceae; genus Martensiomyces; species Martensiomyces pterosporus. The sequence continues at coordinate 36,438 of MU604009.1, read as the reverse complement.
CCCTGGGGCGGCCGTGGGCGATGCGTGTGACTGGGATTATATCCATGTGCATCGTGCTCTTCGTCAGCCCGTGGATGCGTGTTCGCCTGGTCCCAAACAAGTGCGAGCGCATCATTGACTGGACGCTGCTCAAGAGCATGCGGTTCAACATGTATCTGGCCGCTGTTGTGTTTGCCGTGGCCACCTACTTTGGCCCGTTCTACCAGATACCATCATACAGCGTGGTGGTCTTGCACAAGTCAGAGAACTGGGGCTCCAACATGGACACGCTCATGAACGGGCTCAGCGTGCTTGGCCGGCTGGCCGTCGGGTTTTTGGCGGATGTTGTTGGACCGCTGAATCTGATGATTCTCAACACTGCCCTGGCGGTCATCAGCCTCCTGGTGATGTGGGTGCCCTTTGACACAGTTGGAACGCTGTTTGCCGTGGACATTCTGTTTGGGTTTGCTATCGGCGGCATGGTGTCTGTCATTCCTGTTGTAGCCGCGCAGGTGTTTGGGGTCGCTCGCCTGCCTTCGATCATCGGGCTGCTGTTCCTGGGATACTTTGCCGGCGGTCTTCTGGGGGTTCCGCCGATGAGTGCGCTCCTGGACAACGTCGGGCACCGCACAGACTACAAAAGCTCCATCTGGTACATGGCAATCCTGCCAGTGTGCTCGCTTCTGTTCCTGATTGCCATGCGGCTGCTGATAACTCGCAAGGTCTACATCAAGGTATAGCTTTTTGGGCTCCTTCATCTAGCGGGCAAATGGCAGTGTGCTTTCTATGTGTGTGCTGTTTTATAATGAAGAAAGAGAGCGGCCAAAAAGCGAGCGCCTGTAGAGAGGGGCGTCGTGTCGTAAAAGCGTAGTCCTAGCTGTAGTTTTAGTTGCAATGGGGAAGGTAGGTAGGGGAGGCATTGCGGCGTCATATGTATGTATGTATATGCCTGGGACAAACAGGAGATGCCCAAGCAGACGAAGGGCAAATGGGAGCAAAAATAGATGAGCGCAGCCCCTTTTCCTCTACCACTTCTTGAGTGCGTCCTTGGCCATCTCATACGACCAGAAGCTCACGCCGATTGCAGGCGCAACCTTGAGGTAGTTGGGAACAAGACCCCGGTACAGACCAAGGAAGCCCTCCGATCTGATCATCTGCTTGATCGCGTCGAATGTGTTGGAGTACTTGTAGCTGATTCCAGACATGGTCGTGACCTGCATGCGTCTGCGGAGCACGTCAAGCGGATATGTTATCGTTTGCGCGCAGCAGCCGGCAAGCGCACCGCAAGCAAGCTTGCGTGCGCCAGAGGGCGACGACTCGCCTTCGGGCGTGAAGAATTTGCGCAGAACCTCGTAGCACTGGAAGTTGAGGGCGATGTAGGGAGCAACACCGGCAAGCGTCGCCCCAAAGCCGCGGTAGGTGGCACGCAGGCCGCCCTCGGTCTTGTAGATGTGGGTGAACGTCTCCCAGATGCCAGGCATCTTTGGGATGATGGGGCGGCCGCGAGCGTCCTTGGGCAGCCTCTCGATGTTGGCGAGAGCATGGGCGGTCTGCACGCTGATTCTGGTGCGCACAATGTCCAGAGGATAGGTGGCAGCAACAGAAGCGATACCAGCGCCAGCCCCCGCAGTAAGTCGCCGGGGCGTATCCAGCTCTGTCTTGCCCTCCTCCATCAGCAGCGTCTTGAGCTGCTCATAAGTGGCAAACTGGACGGCAGAGTAGGGGACTATCCGCACGACGTTGGTACCGTTTCCGCGCATGTAACCAGCGATCCCCTCCTCGCGCCAAATCTTCGCAAGCGTTCCAATCACGCCGCTGTAAGAGGCACCTGCCCCTCTCGATTGCACCTACAGCCAGGAACAGGAACAGGAACAGGAACAGGAACAGGAATAGTAATAAGAATGGCGGGGGATGAATGGGGCGAGCGAATACGGGGAGCCAGGGCTACTGCGATATAGAGGCGAGGGGCATACATAAGGCGTCCCTGAGCTACAACGAGCAGTAGCGCGTCGATTAAAGACAGTACGGGCACCTTACCTGGAACAAAATCTTCATGCGCTCAAGCGGACTGACGACGGTCCGCGAAACGGCACCCGAGATACCACCAGCAAGCAAGTGCTTGAGCCAGGTGACGTCGCTGTTGCCAAACCAGTACCGCGAGCTCCACACAGGCGCGGGCGGCACGGTGTCTGAATTTACCAGCACTGAGGAATCGCCAGCCATTGCCATTCACCTACGAAGGAAATCAGCAAAGAGGAGAATAAAGGGGAAAACAAGAGGGAAGCACCGAGCACTCAGAAAAGAAAAAGATAAGCACAGCAGCAAGAACAAACGAGCAGCGGTCAAGCGATAGTATGCGGCCCTCTGCTGCTAGCGTTGATAAAGAAAAGATGCCTCAGTGGCCCAGGGAAAAAAAAAAAAGAGATGGCAACCATCTTTTTTTCCCTTCGCGCCGATCCCTCCACAAAAAAAAACACGAGAATACCAGTCACAGCCAGCCAGGCACACGAATCCCGCCGCGAGCCACGCCCTGCCTTCCCTTTGCAGCCCGAGGCGGCAGTGCGCTCCCTGCTGCCGCCGAGCTCTACCGTGCCCTGCCTGCCTTGAATGGGCGAAATATCCTTGGAGGCACTTTCTGATCTGAAATATCACGCTGATTTGATCGGGCAGTGCCGAGATGTGCTGTGCAAAACGAGCCTCCGTCGCAGAGGAAAAAATTGCTTCTATAGCTGCTTAATTTAGCTCTTGCGCGCTCCTTCAACAGCGAAGTTGCAGCAATTTTCACAGCGGCTCACATCCTTTTTCCTAACTCCCATTAGTCTTGGTTTTGAGTAGCAAAAACGGGCCAATAAAATTCTTCTTCTTCTTCTTCAACAGCGAAAATTCGCTCTACCACTTCTACTGCTGCACCATATACAAACACCAGACACTGATGGCGGGACAACGGAAGAAAGCCAGAATCGAAGAGAGTAGCAGCGGCACAGCAGAGAAAACGGCTGCTGCCGCTGCCGACGAGGCCCTCCCGGCACTTGGAAAGAGCGTGCCAGCCAAGGACTCGTTCTTGGTTTCAGCAGGCACATACGAGCGCATTCTGTATGGACTCGAGGGCCGCTTTGTCGGCAGCACGCTAACCCTCAACCCGCAGTTTATTTTCCCTGCACATATCGGCTGCATCAAGGCTGTCTCTGCTGGCGGCCGCTATCTGGCATCCGGCAGCACAGACGAGATCATCAAGCTCTACGACATAAAGAAGCGCGTGGAGCTCGGATCGCTGCACGAGCACAAGGGCTCAATCACTGCGCTGCGGTTCCACGGCCACACTCACCTTCTGTCGGCAAGCGATGATGGCGCGATCTGCATATTCCGCACGAAGGACTGGGAGCCTCTAAAGGTTCTCAAGGCTCACAAGGGCCCCGTCAACGACATTGCAATCCACCCCACGGGCAAGCTAGCGCTCTCCGTTTCGCAAGACCGCACTATCGTGCTGTGGAACCTGCTGACTGGACAGCGTGCGAGCCGCACAAAGACACCGCAAGTCGGCGAGATCGTTGCCTGGAACCCCTCGGGCTCGCTCTATGCGATCGCCTATGCAACCGAGATTCAGCTGTTCAGCGTAGGCCAGCCAGAGGCAAAGTCGACCATCTTCTCTCGCCAGCGCATTCTGTGCGTCCTGATCGTCTCGTATGAAGACAAAGACTACGTGCTTGTGGGCTGCCAGGACAAGCGCATTCACATTTTCTCGATTGGCGGCGCCGAGCTTGCCTCGGTGCTGTGCCACGACAACCGCATCAAGGGCCTGTCTGGCGTAGACATGACTTTCCCTGACGGCTCCGTCCACACGGTCGCTGTCTCCATCTCTTCGGATGGCTGGGTCAAGGCGTGGAAGCTCGATGACCTGATTGGCCCTGTGAGCTCTCTGGAAGAGCCAGAGAAAACAAAGGCCATTCCCGACTTGAAGCCTGAGCCCTTGGCAAAGTACAACGCCGATACCCGGCTTACATGCGTGGTAGCGTCAAACAATGTCTTTTAACCGAATAAACACCGACATGTTACGCACAGCTCTTTTGTTCATCAATCGATGGCAGCCCTGCGCAGACGGCATACAGGGCATCTCAAACGAGCACTGAAAAAGCGAAAGAACCCCTTCTGGCCCGCACAGTTTGCACAACATAAAAAGCACGCTTACAGCCTGTATGTATTGGGGTCAAGGAAGAAAAGGGCACAGCTGCATTGCTTTCTTTTAACGCCCTCACTGAAAAGCCTGCGGTGGCAGTGTACCACGGACCTGTTCAAACGTAGCCACAGCCTGCTGAAAGTTCCATCCGCAATCGGCCAGACACTTTACTGTCCACTCGCTGTTCATACGTGTCTGTGTCTGAAGCGCCTGAGCCATGGCCTGTTGCTCTGGAGTGAGGCCACTAAAGCCTGCTGCTGCTGCTGCTGCTGCCGGTGCTCCAGCCGGCGCCTTTGCATCGCTTTCAGCGGCCTCTGGCTGCCAGCTCTGAAATCCGTTGTAGCGCCTAATGACAAGGCTATCATGTCGGATAGCACAGGGCCATCCAGCCGAAGCAGCAGGCGATCCGGGCTGGGCTGGAACAAGCACAAATGTGCGGTCAAACGATACCACGTTTTGCGTCTGCTGCTCGGTGAATTCGCCGTGGACAACCACAATGACTGCAGGCTGGACGGGTGCCCCGCTGCTGGCAATTTCCGACTGCCACGATTCAAAGCTGAACCTTTGCGCGTCCTGGATCGGGTGCCGTGTGGGCGGAAGCTGCAATAGGGTTTCTGTAATCGCTCGGTTCCCCAAGATGAGCGTGCTGATGCGTTTTTGGTGGGATTTGACGCGAGCAAGATTGCGGCTGATGCTGAGGTATGTCGAAAAGTCAATGTGCCTTTGGCTGTTTGGATCGCTCTGCGCAAATGAGCTGGTCGGGTGCGTTGTATCAACTAGCAGCGAGAACTGCGCTGCTGGCTCATATATGTCTGCTAGCCCTGCACGATTGCCGTCGTAGAGCCCAAAAAACCCAGCCAGAAACCCATTTGAAAGCTCCTCAATCTCGCTGTTTTCGACAAATGAGGGGCTTGTAGGGAGCGGGAGCTTCTTTGGTGCTGCATTGCCGTTTGCTGCAGCACTAGGAGTCCCAGGCTGAGTGCGCGGCGTAACAGGGTTCATATCCAGCATGCTGACTGTAGGGAACCGCTGCTGTATCTGGCTGACGTAGTTGGCGCCATCGGGCGCTGCTGCCAACTCTGCGTCTCGAAGCGGGTTTCCAATCAGAATGAGCTCTGTGAGCTGCTTCAGCGGGGCAGTAGATCCCAGCGATGAGAGGTAGCTGAGCTCGCGGTAGTCAGAGATCATGTTGTTCATCAGCGAAAGATTCCTGATGTTGGGGAACGTGTGCCCAAGCTCTGCAACTGGCTTCAGTGAATGGAAGCCATTGTTAGCCAGATTGATCGTGATGATGCTTGGGTAAAGCTGTGCTGCAACAACCAAAATCGCTTTGAATATTTTGCCATCGTGCAGAGGATCAGCTCCCAGCGAAGTGATGATTGGGTCTGCAGCTAGCGCTGACAGATCAAGCGAGCTGCTTTGCATGTCAACGCGAGTCTGAAGCAGAGCTACCAAGCGGTCCTTTATAGCTGCGCTGCCAGAACTGGTCTGGCTTGGAGAACCATCCCTGCCGGAGCCATTGCTGCCAAACTTTACTGGGTGCGTCTTTATTTGGAACGAGAGGCTGTGGCCCGCAAATCGAATCCCGTTCAGCTTCAGCAAGTCCTGCGCAACGCCCATGCCTGCAACCGATATGTACATGATATCCCCTCGGTAGTTAATGCTCTCGATGGGCACAGCGCGCTCCATCTTGCGATCCAAGAACCTCGTCAGCGACGACTCGGTTCCTCCTTGCCAGCCTTTTATCGAGACCTGGACCGGCCCTCCGCTGCTGCCAATCGCGTTTGCCTCGCCAAACGACGAGCTACACAGCGCAAGGAAACGGGGAGGTGGCTGGCTTCAGCTTCAAATTAGAGTGACTGTGCATAGTGTCGCTGAACATGTCCAGCTTATTCCCTTTGCTGCACAAAGCCGGCCAGAAGATGTGTTGACCACTTACAATGTGCCGAACGAGGTCTGCTCATTCTGCTGCCCAAACTGTCCGTTGCCAGGACCAAGGCGAGAAAACACGGGGTTGCCGCCACCACCGCCTTGTCCGCGACCGCGGCCACGGCCACGGCCTCTACCCCGATTCCCTTGCCCAGAAAAGCTGCTCATTGGTACTCCTCCAGCAAATCAGGAATGAAATATATCGACAGTAGTCTAAACAGCGCACACGTGCTGAGAAAGAATGTGAAGAAGGAAGAAGCCCCCTGAAATCAGCAGTCTGACAGCCCAATGGTGTTGGAGTGCTGGTGTGTCGGAAGAATAAAGGAAAATAAAGAGCGCTGGCTATTCCAGATTTCGCGTAATTGCCGCTCCTGGAGCATGCGCAACGCTGCCAGCCTCTTTTCTCGCTCTTGGCCCAGGCCATTAGCTGGTTGATTTTGCGCTGTGTTGATCAGCTACGATTAGCGTCCACACATGCCTTATTAGCTCAAGCGGCAGAGCCAAATGTGGCCCGCTTGTGAGCAGGTGGCGGGGACGGGGCGGTCTTCTTGTGGGCGAGCGTCGCCGTTTTAAGCACTCTGCACGGCATGTCGCCGGAGAGAATGAGGTCTGGATGTGTAGCAGGGTCCTTGAGAAAACGCAAAGAGGCTCTGTATTTTTTGACTGTAATGGCCACGCTTGCAATGTTGACCATCGTCAGCAGCACGCTGACCAGGATAATCCAGTCGCTTGTCCAGTGCAGCCGCCGAGGCTTTGACGTGATATACGACGTTGCAATGTAGGCTATCCAGAGAACTATGAGTACAGACAAAACTACCTGCAAGCCGATGATCATGCGGAACTTTCGGCGCGTGTGGCGAAGGCGCATCACACGCATAACCTCGACATCGGCCATCGTGAATGGGTGTGATGGAGTTATCTTGTCAGAGCTGCCGTCCATCGTTGGGAGGCTACTGAAAGGTGCTGAGTGTGTGCGTGGTGCAAGCAACCAGCCAAAACCGCACAGGCAAGCTGCTGTTGGAGACGAGTTTGGAGATGCGTGTGTGGCAGACTGGAGGAATTCTGGCTATAGCCTGATGGTGGCGGAGGATGCAAGCTGTGGTGGGGGAGCGTGCATTAATATGTTCTGGCATTGTATAAATCATGGCACACCCATGGATATCGCTTAGAGGCAGCCATTGATTGGCGGCGTTTGGGAATTGCCAGGGGTACGCTGCATACTAGGTGCAGCGGAGGACTAAGAAGAAGTGGTCATACTGCCTGCTCAGCTGTCTCCCTTCCCTGATCCCCGCTTTGCTTGGGCTAGATCTAGTAACTGCTGTCTCTCATTTTTGTAGCTGATTTGACCAGCTTAGCGCCAAACAGAGCAGTGTGCTCCTTGGCCAGCCCTTGCATTACTGCCGTATGGTGTGCTTCTATTGTTGCACCGGAGACAGCCACAATAGTGAATGTCTCATCTGATTCACACAGTCTAAAACGCGCACTTTGGTTGCTGAGTATTACGTTTAGATGACGGCGTCCCAACTCTCGCTTTCTGACAATGCGGTGCACAGACCAACAGAAGTTCAAATATGGCGGCGTTAGTGGCTCTACCATGGCAAACAACCAATGTGTAGCTGTCTAATCCTCGGGATGCGAATGCCACTATGTTCTCTCCATGCAAATCTTTCAGTATATAGACACAAATGAGTGTGAGAGCATTGCGCTCTTGCACCATCAACTGGATGTGGAGCGACAGCACCCATGGTGCTCAATTAGATGTGTACATCGACTGCGCAGCTCCCCGGCTTATATCACCCCTGCCCCGCATAAGCAGTAGGGGCTTTCTCATAATCTCTAACATAATTGCATATCTACACGCTGCGTCAGCTGAAAACCCTCTCTTTGGCATGCCCTGTTGCTCTCTACACCTTCGTATCCTTATTTAATTATCTCTACCGCTAGGGCATCCTTTTTTCTCCATCTTCAATATGCAGGCATGCGGGCAAGGAAAAAGCGCAATGCCAGCATATGGGGGCACGCCTGATGCTGCTCCTACAGCAGCGGCGGGTGCTGTCTTGTGACCTCAGAATGACGAGAGCGCTGCATACGAAGGCACTGCGTCCTTGCTGCATGAGCCACATACACAGCCATCTGCACCCTCTCTTTCCCTCTGGCTGGCAGCCTGCACCCTGCTTGTGCCCCTTCATCCAAGTTCCCCTTCTCTGTTTGCTTGGCACAGCTATTGCCTACATTTTCCCATTCATAGGTATTTGGGGTCTACTGCGCTACATGTACAACAGCAGGATAGTATAAATAATCAGAATAGCACCTTTACTGCACTTTCGAATTCGAGTTGACAGCTTTGAATGAGCAGCAGACGCAGCGACGCTATTAATGCAGGTACCAAGACACACTCGTGGTGCGGTGGTCCTGCAAACGAAGCACCGCCACAGCTAGACTGCTCTCCAGACGCTGTTTCACCACATGTCTACGGCGACATAAGCACCCCTATTAGTGGTAGTAGCAGCAACCAGCCTCAGGTAAGTTGCTTAGACACACAAGCAACACTCGCTAACCTGGCAGCAGCTATCCAGCACACTGGCCCGGCTAGGCCCCATAGCAGGATAGATGCTGGCAATGATACTGAAGCTGCGGCAAGAGGTGGCGATGCCAGCAGCAGGCCTGCTGATTCAGGAATGCACCGCGCGGATCACACCAGCGAGCACAGTTCAAACACACTTTCCCCATCCCCACCAAGCATCGCTCGCTTAAGCTCGCAGAATTCTCTATCGACACGACCTACAAATTCGCATGGACGCTGGTTGCCTGTCCGTAGAAGTTTTTCGAGGATGACGCCAATAACTAGGGTCAGAGTCTCCGTCATGGTTGCGCTGGCCTACGCGCAGGTAAAAAAAAAAACACACACACACACAGTGTAGCTGCCACAGCATCGCATTGGCTCTAGTTGAAGACCTCCGAACATCTGGATAAAGAAACAATCGTGCTCTATAACCTGCTGGTATTGCTTGGTTGTGCTTAGGTTCTCACTGGAGTCATCATACTGGGCGTGAGCGCAGGTGCGCACGAGGTGTGCGATCGACCCCTCCGTGCCTTTATCATAGCATACATTGCACGGCTGTTTGTCTATTACCCACTGTACATTATCCGCAGACTTTATCCTGACGGTGAGGACTGGACCGAAACCGCCGTAGGATACTGGCTAAACAAGTAAGTACCAGCAGCGCACTGCAAGCCTGCGCCCTTGCATACGCGTGCGCATGTATGAAAAGCATTTCCTGCCAGACCCGGCTGATCGCCGCAACCCGGTCCTGCCCCCGCCCCCAACTGAGCTCAACCTGGATCCAGCGGGTGTGCCAAAGTGCGGCGAATTTCGCCTCATTTCATGCCTAGCCCCCAAGATGGCGTGTGCGAATTAGAATTCAAACCATGCAGGGCGAGCTATGGCTCAGTGAAGCAGGATGATTCGAAATTCCCCTTGTTGCCTTTACAGGGATCGCGGGATATTAGCGCGACACGCCATGTTGTTGTCAAAACGGCCAGCTCAACAAGCCGCAAAGCACATATTCTCCGGGCTAAGACGTGCCACTAACAGGCACAGAGGGGCTTGTTTTTGAGCGCTACCATCCCAGTGCTGGCGCAGGTTTTGGCCGTGCTTTGTTCTGTGCTGTTGCTCATATTTTGGGGCAAAGTGGTGATCGGGTGTGCTGGTGCATCATTTAGGTTGCGCAACTTACTCGACATTGGCGCTGTGGTGCTGTTCATTCTCGGCAATTACTGGACTTTCACGAGCGAGACCTGTGTCTACAGCGCGCCGCTGCTCTACTACACCTCGCTAACATATATAATTCTAGGATACGTCCTCCTGGCCACCCCAGTGCTTGCTTGCATCTTCATCATCATCTGTTTCCCCTTCGTCTACATTTTCATGCGGCAGTTCGGAATGGGCATTCATGCAAAGAAAGGCGCCGGCTTTGGCCAAATCGCCAAGATTCCCCTCGTTCGCTATGCCAACCCCCACCTCCATCCACCAGCGACATCCTTTTCGTCTCCGCCCTCGCTTCACGGAGCAGATGTGCTAGCGCACGTCCAGGACGCGCCTTCAACAGAGATCTCGGACTATGACGGCTCTCCGCACACAGATGCTCCCTTGGACACGACAAATTCTGGTGATACCGACCCCAACCAGCAGCACCAACTCCACACACCCAGCCTGCCAGCATCGCGATCGACGGCATCCCTGCACTCTGTTGCCCGGGGGCGCCGCTATGGCATCTCTCATATCCATTTCATCAGCCCATTTGCCCGCATCGCCCACCGCCTGACCAGGGGCCGCCGCCAGCGCGCCGAAGAGCTTGAGCTGTACAAAAAGCAGCTGTCCGGCCCCATCCCCGACTTCATCCCTCTTTGCAGAGACGATGACATGTGTGCAATCTGCCTGTGCGACTACGAGGATGGCGACATCCTTCGCGTGCTGCCCTGCGGCCATCATCTGCACCAGACCTGCGTTGACGAGTGGCTCCACATCAACCAGTCATGCCCGCTATGCAAACGAGCTGCCACGCCAGGAAGACCAAACGAAGAGTCTGCCATCGAATCCGCAAGCACTGACGAGGTATCTGACCATGCTGCAGCAAACGCTGCATCCCCACAGGATTCCGCTCAGAGCTGCGCTGCTACATCGCCAGCTACACCCTCACTTACACTCGCCCACAGCATGCCTATCGGCTAGACTACAGTGGTCATGTTCTTGCTTGCCTAGTGTCTATTCATTATTAGCACATTTAATCTGTAAATACAATATGAAATCCACAAGCAAATCAAATCAAATGCTTTGGGCTGGTATGGGCATCAATTGAAATGTTTTTTTTTTCCTGGCCTCGCAGAAACGAGCACGCAGGTAGCAGCAGCACTGCACATGCGGAGCCTCTTTGCTTTAGCTCCTGCTTCTTTTCTTATACCCTTTTCGCAGTCTCGTGCCCTGTCTCCCAGTCGGCCTCCTATTTCTAGACTGCGTGTCCTTTTGCTTCTCACCAAAGCGCTCTAGCTATAAAAAAACGAGCTTATAGAGAAAGAAACAAAAGAATGGTCAAGGCGTATTTGCGGTATGAGGCACGCAGCCCGTTTGGTGTCATTGCGAGCCCAGCAGGCAACTCAGTGTTTGACGGGAGCGGCAAGCTGTCCATCACACCTGGCTTGGAGGATGTGCTAGTCTGGGACATCAAAAAGGGCACTCGTGTGGCCCGGTGGAGCGACAGCGACAACAAGGCGGAAGTAACATGCATTGCTCGGAGTCCAAATGGCAAAGACTATGCAGTTGGTTATGCTGATGGCTCGATCCGTCTGTTTGATCTTGCCAGCAACGCTGTGAACGTCGTGCTCAACGGCCACAGGGGACGTGTCTCTGCTCTGGTCTTTGATCCAACTGGAACTGTGCTAGCCTCAGGTGCACGCGACACTGACCTCATCCTCTGGGACGTCGTTGGCGAGGTTGGATTGTACAGACTGCGCGGACACAAGGACGAAATCACGGGCATCACTTTTGTTGCTGGCGCAAAGAAGGCCGCATCGGCGCTCAACGCTAGTGCTGAGGGGTATATCGTCACTAGCAGCAAGGACACACTTGTCAAGCTGTGGGACCTGCGCGCACGCCACTGCGTGCAGACACTGGTGACACATCGTAGCGAAGTCTGGTCGCTTGCCGTCAGTCCCGACCAGCGCCTGCTCGTTACGGGCACCTCCGACATGGACCTGCGCGTGTGGACCATCGACGTGGATAAACTCGATAGGATGGGAGGGGAGTCGAATGACGGGACCACGGATAGGACAGCGAGCAGCTGGGAGGCTATCACGGAGTACGGGTCGATCCAGCGGGCGAGCCGCGATCGCGTGGTGAGCCTAAAGTTCCATCCAACCGGCCTGTATTTGGCCTGCTTGAGCGCTGACAAGCAAGTCGAGGTGTTCCGTGCTCGTTCGCATGCAGAGATCAAGAAGAAGATGGCGCGCCGGCAGAAGCGGCATCGCGAGAAGCGCAGGAAGGATAAGGATATAGGCGAAGGTGGCGGCGCTGTTGGTGCTGATAGCGACAATGAGGGAAGCAGCAACGAGCAAGAAGACGTGCCTGCTATCACTGCTGCCGATGAGCTGACCTCATTCAAGCACATTCGTACTAGCGCCAAAGCTGTGTCCTTTGACTTTAGCCCAGCCGAGTCTGATGCTACTGCTCTCCACAGACAAGGCGGCCTGCATATCCTTGTTTCTCAGAACGACAACTCGCTGAGCATGTGGAATGTGCCCATCCCGCCGCCTGGAAAGACCACAAAGCAGGCAAGCCTGCCCGACCCATCGCTGATGTGCTCAGTTGATATGCTCGGCCACCGCTCTGAGCCGCGCACGCTGGCGCTGAGCTCTGACAACGAGCTTATTGCGTCGGCTGCTAACAAGTCTCTGCGGATTTGGAATGTGCAGACTAATTCTTGCGTTCGGACGCTCGAGTGCGGCGCGGCCACCTGCGCCTCGTTCCTGCCGGGCGACCAGTCTATCGTTGTTGGGACCAAGGACGGAAACCTGGAGCTGTACGACATTCCATCTGCGGCACTCGTCGAGACATTTGATGCGCACGAGGGCGCATCTTGCTGGTCCATCGATGTGCGTCCAGACAAGAAGGGCCTGGTCACCGGTGGCGCGGACAAGTGCGTCAAGTTCTGGGACTTTGAGCTTGTGCGGGACGCTCAGAGCGATGCATCTGTTGTGAGCCGCCGCCGCATGACCCTTGAGCATGTCAAAACGCTCAAGATGTCGGATGATGTGCTTGCAGTAAAGTTCTCTCCGGACTCGCGTCTTCTTGCAGTCGCCCTCCTCGATACAACAGTGAAGGTGTTCTATGCTGACACTCTCAAGTTCTTCCTTTCGCTCTATGGCCACAAGCTCCCTGTGATATCCCTCGACATCTCGTCCGACTCGACGCTCCTAGTCACTGGGTCGGCAGATAAGAGCGTCAAGATTTGGGGGCTGGACTTTGGTGACTGCCACCGCTCAATCCTTGCTCACCAGGAGCCTGTTACGGCCGTGCGCTTCGTCTGGGGCACGCACTACTTCTTCTCTGCAGGAAAAGACAAGCTGGTGCAGCAGTGGGACGGAGACAAGTTCCAGCGCATTCAGAAGCTGGAGGGCAGCCATGGCGATGTGTGGGCGCTCGCTGTCGCGAAGCATGGAAACTTTGTGGTTGCATCCAGCCAAGATCGGTCAATCCGAATCTGGGAAAAGACCGAAGAGCCCCTGTTCCTCGAGGAAGAGCGCGAGCGCGAGCTTGAGGAGCTCTATGACCGGGGACTGGAGGAGAGCCTTGACCGCAATGAACAGCCAGTCGGGGGCGGAGATGGCGAGGATGAAGGCGACGAAAGCCAGCGTGCTGGCAAGGCTACTATGGAGACCCTCAAGGCTGGTGAGCGGATCATGGAGGCGCTGGACCTGGCCGATGAGGAGCGCCGGAAGTGGGAGGCCTATGAGGAGCAGAAGCGCAAGATGCCTCAGCTCAACCCGCAAGCACCCGACACCAACCCGATTCTCCTCTTTGAAAAGCTTTCGCCCGAGGCGTATGTGCTGCGCACCGTCGAGCGGGTGCGTGCGGCGGACCTTGAGGATGCGCTGCTCGTGCTGCCGTTTTCGCGCGTGCTCTCGCTCCTGGCGTTCATCGACATGTGGGCCCAGCGCGAGTGGAACACGCCGCTTACTTGCCGCGTTCTGTTCTTCCTCCTCAAAACCCACCAGAACCAGATTGTCGCCACACGCACCATGCGGCGCCAGCTGGATTCAATCCGCAAGCACCTGCGTGCTGGCGTCAGCTCTCAGCGCGATCAGATCGGGTACAACCTTGCAGCGCTTGGTGCGCTGAGAGCCGAGTGGGAAGCCAATGCTACAGCAGAGTTCTTTGACGAGAAGGACATTCAGAAGATCCTCGATGACCAGCTCAAAAAGCGCAAGTTCACTGGCTTGAAGGCATGAGTGCCCAGTGCCTTTGCCGCATGATTAATGAGCAGCCGCGCTATTTTAGCTCCGGCCTCCTTTTCCCTCTCTATTTCATATTGACTGCGTTATTTTTCCGCAAAAACCTTTTTTACACACTTTCCTGCCACACAGTCTATCTGTCTATTTTGCAATGAACAGCGCCGAGGATGACGGAGTGCCTGTCTATGGCTACGACAAGGAGATTCAGGACAAATTAGCGGCCAAATACGATGTCGAGCGCGAGCGGCAGGCAAGGAAATACATTGAGGATGCGATTGGCGAGTCTCTTGAAGGCGAATTCCTCGACGCACTGCATGACGGCACCGCCCTGTGCAAGTAAGTACATGGCGAGGGAAGGCTGCGCGGCTCGCCTTCTGGCCACTGCCTGCACACCCGGCTGCTACTCCTGCCAGCAGCAGAGAAAGCATGGCTAATGCACTTGCTGCACAGGCTCGACACACAACTTTGTAGGCTCGCTAATGCGGTTGTGCCTGGACGCATCAAGATCAACACCTCACGGCTGGCATTCAAACAGGTAACGTACCATTGCCGTTATCCACACAGACGGAGGCCGTACAGGATGGCCATGCAAACGCAGCGACAGTGCCTTTTAAGCTAAAGCCCTGGTGTGTCGCGACTGTTGCATGTGCTTTAGATGGAAAACATCAACAGCTTTCTGAGCACTGCAAAGGAGATCGGATGCCCGTCACACGAGCTGTTCCAAACCGTGGATCTGTTTGAGGCGAAGAACCCCGGTCAAGTGGTTGACGCGATATTCTCATTCTCAAGAAACGCAGCCAAGCGCGGGTTCAGCACTCCTGCGCTGGGACCAAAACTGGCGGACTCCAGCCATCGCACATGGACTCGGGAGCAGCTTCGTGCTGGCGACGCTTACCAGAGCCCTCTGCAGATGAGCTATAGCGGGGGAGCGACGCAGTCGACCGAAAAGGTTGTCTTTGGTGGGCATAGGTCGATTGTGAAGCAGGCGGATCCATTCCACCGGTATAACGGCTAAAGGCAGCCAGAATACCCCGATAGACAGCCATACCATGTCCTCTCTCTCGCTTGCGTTTAACAAGCGGGCTTTTTCTCGACGAGGGATATGCTGGCTGGGGCCAAATACACACACGCTTATGTAGACAATGCGGCAGAGGCGCTGCCCTGGAAGACAGGCGGTGCTTTGGTGGCTAGAAGAGGAGCGAGGGGGCTGGGCATTCGCATGTTGTTCAAATGTTCTAGAATCCTTGCAATAAGGGAGCGGATATGCTGATTGAGATTGAGCGGCACACGCAGCGATGTGCAGCGAATAACAAAGAGAAATAAAGGGAGGCTAGCACTATGTGCTCAGAAGCAGCAGCAGATACGGAAAACAGCTGGGACATGCTTTACTTGCGGAAGTGGATTTCGCTGTGGTCAACGACATAAGCAGCGTGCTCAAGCTCAGCGCGCTCGAGGTTTGCTGCAGCAGCGGTTTTGCTGCCAACCTTGTTCTGGATTTTGCCAAGAGCCTGATAGTAGTTTGCGCGGTATTGGTTAGCCTTCTTTGCGTTGTACTTCTGCAGGAAGGCGTCCCTGACGCGCTGGCGAACCTCAGTGGGGTTCTCCTCAACAGCAAGCACCTGAAGGTAGTTCTGGGGGTTCTTCTCGCCATCGGTCTCGATGTGCTCGGTAGCCGGGATGGGCTCGCCGGTCTTTGGGTCGCGATGGCCGACGCCGTGGCCAATGTATCCAGGGTCGCTCCAATCAGAGATGAGCGGGTATCCGCCAGCTTCGGTGCGGCCAGTCTCCTTGTCGATATCGGTGGCAGCGGCAGTGCCTGTGCCAGCGCCAGTTCCGGACAACTTGAGGACAGCGGGTGCACTCATTTTTCAGAGATTATTCCACAGAAAGATATGAGATGTTGTGCTATGTTCTAGAATGGCAGAGGAGGCAAAGCAGGGCTACAAAAGCGGTATTTACAGTCGAGAGGCAGTTTGGGGGCAGCTATCGAACGCAAAAATAAAAAAGAAGAGAAGAAGCGAAAAGGCGAGGCTCGGAGTTTGTCATTTTGATGGGTGGGAGGAAAGCGCAGCGACTCAGCACTCCAAAGACACACACCCAAGCTCTTCGATCGAGGGCCATGCTGCTTGCTGGCAGATGATGGTGGCCGCACACAGCCGCCATCCTAGCCACGCACTTTACAGAGTGCTAGTGCATCCCATCCGTCTATCGCCGCCATGTGCGGGAAACGCTTGACTGCACCAGTGCTTCAAGAGGACACGCCAGCGGGGGTTTGCTGGACGGCCAAAACGGCCATTGCCATGTACCCGTCGCACCAGCGCTGCTAAAAGGGCATGCACAGGCTGGAAAGGCCGTCTGGCACAGCATCTATACACGGAGTATGTGAAACACCTGGCAGCAGCTACCCCTGGATTTTGCAATGTCCCTCCTCCCTGCCCCAGATGGAAACAGGAAAGCGCTGCAGAAGCAAAATTGCAAAGCGCATGGATGGCGTGGAGCAGGAGGGCTTTATTTTTCGAATTACCACGACCATATGACACTGTATGTCGTCAAGACAATCGGCTAATGGAGATCTCCTCCGACTTTCAGACCCTGCGCTCTGGAAAGGGAGGATTCCCCCTTCCGATGCCGGACAGCCACTGCCTGAATCAGAGTCGGACTCTGGAGTCGGACTCTGAGGCCGCGCATCAATTGCCGCGCTGATCCCCATTCAGTGCAGCCCGTGCCGCCTGCCCGAGATAACGAGCAAGGCATGGGCGTGCCACTTCTGGGTGCTTGTGGTTGCAGTGCAGAGCTTAGCGGGCGATTTAGTCAATTAGCCAGTGCTGCGTTTACGTGTGTGGCAATTAGTGGGGAGATGCTTGCTGCGTAAACAGGCAGGCAAGAAGCAGAAAGGCAGCTAGCAGCAGCTTAGTCATCGAGACCCGGCTGGCATCGCTAGAGCGGATGTGCACGCCTCGGCAGCGGTATCTCCTGTAGTCTTGACAAATCAATGTTGCGTTGAATTTGTACATGTGCTTGTCCATTCGGTTGCAAACGACCTCGCCCTTCGCTCTGTAGTACTTTACAAACTCTGTGTTGTACGTTTTCTTGCAGTAGCACTGCATCAGCAGTCTCTGCTGTCTGTGCGAAATTTCGTCGCATGACTGTATCTCTGCCCCAGGTGCTGTCTTGAGCAGAGCTGACAGGTCGCCGCGTGCCATGTGTCTGCTGCTGAATGATGCGGATTAATTCCTTAAGCGGAATGTGTATGTGCGTAGATAGCGGTGCTCAAGGAGTAAAAGGAGAAGGACATGGTCAAACAGCAGCTGGCAAACACACAGGTATTCATGCATGCTGGGTTATAAGAGTATTGCGAGGGTAGCGGCTGGCTGTGTGTTTTATCAAGACGCCAGCGCGAGCGTGTGTGCCCCGGAGCGTGCTCGACGCTGGAACTCATACACTGGTTTAAGCTGCGCTGGCGTTGAAACTGCCAGTGCTCGGGTGTGTTGGAGCTACAAAAGAGAGGAAGCACGAGGTCACAAGCCAGATAAACGCTTGGGAAATTCAAATAGTAAGGCAGCACAAGCCAAAATAGCAGCAATAATAATGCCAAGTCTCGAACCAGAAAACGGGCTTTTTGAAACATGTGCGATCTTCGATGTTTTGGGCGGTGTTGCTAAGAACCCACTCACCCGCCCAGCCGCGTAAAAACAAAGAACACTCAGCGCGCGAGCATTTTTGCGGGTGCATTGGCTCGCAAGAGGTTAGCAGCGGTGCCGCGCACCATGGACGCGTAAACACAGCAGCTACAGGAATACAATGCGCACTAGTGTGCATATAAGCAGCATGCGACGAAAGGGCTGAGGAGTGGATGCAAGCGAAAATAGCACAGAAACAGGAAAAGCAAGACCGCAAGGCTTGTTTGGAAGCGAGCTATGATGAGGTAATTAGATCGGCGTGGTGGCAGCGGTACATGTGGACCAGAAATGGCACTCCTATGCGCAATGGCGCGCAACAAACGGCGTCAGGATAAGCAGTGCAGTGTTAGAGCATGGCAATGAGTCCAAACTGCGGCTAAACTGGATATGGATGTGCAAGCGCTACAGCTGGCTGGGCGGAGCCGTCAAGAGCGCCAAGAAACGCAGTCCACGACTGCCGCTATAGACCGCGCATATGTCGAGCTTTTGTGAGTGGTGGAGACGCTATCAAGGGAGCCTGAAAATAAAGTTGCCAGAATGGCGGCATAAAAATAGACAGGGTGTCTATGCCGCTGCCAAAATTAGATCAGACATCTGCCATCAAGGAAGCAGGAAGGGGGAAACAGGCAGAGCACGTTTGGGAGCACCGCTGGAACAAAGAGATGCTTCGCAAAGAGGGGATTTGCATTGGGGGCATCGGAGCGGCGGAATGCATGAGACATTTAGCAAAAAATGGACTTTGTTGCGCGCAATTGTTGGAAATGGCTCATGGCTTCCTACTGCTTTAAGTACAACGCAATGCCGCACGTCTTTTATAGCACTTTGCTCATTCGCAACCACACAAATCCAGTCAACATAAACGCTCATTCTGCCGCCTCGCTCCCGCTTTATTTTCTTCCACAACAGCACCCTGCTTTTTCTACCACATCCCCCGATCATTTTCCTGCATACAGAAGCATAGGCACTCGCCGCAACATAAACCAAGCCATTTCCAACCATGCTGAAGAACATCATCACGCTTGTCCTCGCCGCCACTGCTGCCGTCAACGGTAGCTTCGTCGCCAGGGCTGAAGACACAGCCTCCACTGTCGCTGCAGTCGCTGCCTTGAAGGGAGCCAACGTCACTGCTAACTTCAGGTTTAGCGTCCCGACCAAGGACACTGAGGGTCTCAAGGTCGCCATCAAGGTCAAGGGCCTGAAGCCGGGCGTCTCGTACCCCTACCATATCCACGTCAACCCCGTGCCCGCCGACGGCAACTGCACTGCCACTGGCGGCCACTTGGACCCCGCCAAGGTCATGTCCGCCGACAAGCCCTACAGCTGCGACCCAAAGAACCCTGCCACCACATGCGAGCTCGGTGACCTGGCTGGCCGCCATGGCAACATCACCATTGGCGCCAACGGCGAGTTCTCCGCAAACTACACCGATTCTCTCCTCTCGTTCAGCGGCACGAACTCAATCCTTGGCCACTCCGTCGTCATCCACGCCCCCGACAACACCCGGCTTGCCTGCGCCAACATCACCGCATCCACCAAGAGCAGCGATGCCCGCGAGTCTAGCAGCGGAGACGAGGTCTCCGCCAGTGCCCGCGCGTCCGGCGCTGCCCATGTCAGCAGCGCTGGAGATGCCAGCGACTCGGTCCATGCCTCGATTGCTACCAACCTTGACACCAAGAAGAGCGCTGCCTCGTCAACCGCGATGGTCTCTGGCGTCGTTGCTCTCCTTGCTGCTGTCTTTGCTCTGTAAAAAGAGTAGGCGATAAATGCTCGATTGGCTCGGCAGCCATCTTGCCACAAGGACACGTTCAGCACTTTTCTCTCCCTCCTCTTTCCCCTCATCCTCTCGCCGCCTCCGCCTCCTCCCTCTCCCCTTCTGCTATTGTCGATAGGAAAAATATATTTCACATCCACTATTGAAACGAAGGAAAGCACTTGCGGAAACGGGTCGCGCTTTTCGGTTGTTGCCGCGCAGAGACCGAAGCTGGGGCTGCCAGGAACAGCCATGTGAGGAGTTGTGCCACCGCTGCGCTGCTTTTGTGCCAGGGGCACTATGGCTGTGCTATCACCATGTCTCGCTAATGTCAACGTCAGCAACACCAGAATCGTACTCCACCACGGCCGGCTCTTCCCATGTACCTACAAAACACCAGTCCCACAAACGGATTAGTTGCATGTCAAACCGCCAATGCATGCACAAGAAAGCAGAAAATAGAAATACTAGTTCTTGCCCCATCTCCGCAGCAATGTCTTCATTGGTGGCAGCATGCATTCCTGAAAGCAGGTCTGGTTCGCGTATCCCCCGTAGTGGCTATAGAAGCAACACAGGGTTTGCGACAGGAGCTCAGCACAGCAATCAGCGTGCGCGTGTGGAGCTGTGTGGCTCGAAAAGAGGCATCTGCTGCTTACCATCGCTGTTTCTGAGCACAAACAGTATTGCTTGGTCGTCGGCAAGCTCGCTTTCTCTCACAGTGGCATTCTCATCGAGAGCTCGGTGCTGCGCGTCAGCGGCCGACTCCTGTGGAACAGCGAGCCGGATATCACCAGCCACAACACTCTTGAAGTCGTCGCCATGCTGGTGCAGTGCTTCTAGCAGGCACGCCTTCACCTTGGATATTTTCTCGGTCGCTGGTGTCTCGACAAAAACAGTTAGCGGTCCTCGCTTGAATCGAAAATAGGGTTTGCTTGTGCGGACATCACTCATCGTTGCAGTCTGCTGTGGCGCTGTGTGCACGATATGTGGAACGAGCAGAAGGGCGTGGTGGAGAGTATCGAGGAGGCGATGGCCAGTATCTGCACATTTGTAGCTCGCACACATGCAGGCAAAGGACAAGGCCAAGCATATACATGCTAGCACTGACAGCTACTTTGTGGGGCAGCACCATGTGAGCCAGTGCACACATGTAGGTCCCAGGCCTGGTCAGGTCTTGTCATTAGCGTGCATGGGGGCTTTGTTGGGTGGCTGTCACTACTTGCTGCAGGAAAGGCATTGACGATGTAGGTGAAGGTTGGGCGATGTGTTAAATGAAATACGATGTAGATGTGATGAGGACGGAGAAAAAAAGAGCAAGAAAAGAAGTGGATAGACGGTGGAGTGGTGGAGAGATGAGAGGTACAATGCCAAACAAAAGAGAAAAAGAAGCTATGACTGCGTAAAGGTAGAACAAGTAGAAGGCATAGAGCGAACGGGAATAAAAGCGGCAGTATTGGATGCGTGGTTAGCAGGCCGTGGAGGTAATGTGAGAAACCGTGGACAAGAGAAGAGAGCGAGGCTTCATGCGAGACTAGTGCTGCTGTGCCGCCGTGCTGGTGCTCTGGAGCGTTTGGTTGCTGCCATGTCTGCTCAGTCGCATCATTGGATCCTCGTTGACGCTGCTGTCGTCGTCGTATTCTGTGATAGCTGCAGGAACCGAGATGTCTGTCTCTTTGTAAATAAGCTCGCGCGGTGCGCCCACAGAGTACCGTATGCTGTTGCGGTTGTTTCTGCCCGACAGTTTGCCCTGTGCTTGGTGCTGCTCCCGCTGCACAGCCTGCGGATTCGACTTGCCAAGCTGCCTTTGGAATTCCTTGAATCCCATGTCATCTGCACCTTCCATGCCCGACTCAGTGTACCATGGCGTATTTGTGACTGCTGCCATGCTGAGCGTGTTGTCAGCGACGCGAGCTACGGGCACACTGTCTTTGGACGGCTGTGCCATCGCAAATGTGCCCGTGCCCACTGAAACCTGCTGCTGCTGCTGCTGCCTAGCATCGCTGCCTTCTCTGTCCAACTCCGTACCATTGCTACGCATCAGCAGGTCTCTACGCCCACTGTGGTCGGCAACAACGAGTCCAGGGTGAGCCGGGAGATCCGACACAAAAGAGGCTGCATCGTTTCCTGTCCCGCTTCCAGCAGAGTGTATGTTGTCGTCGTCGAGCATCCTGTTGATTCCTGCAGGCATCGACACTGACAGTGGCCGGTCGTACCGACCTGGTCCCTGCGGAGGCTCGATAGTGGGCTCATTCAGTTCATTCGGGTCGTTTGCAACCTTGTGCAAGCTGCCACCAGTGGCCGCCGAAATTGACCGGGGCTCTGGAGACCCATTGTCGTTGACCCAAAAGATGTACTCAAACTCAACCATGAGGAGGCTGAACACGCCAACAGGGATCCCAAGCGATGGAGAGAACACGATGCCGATGTTGCGCAGCGTCATCTTGTTCGTGCTAGCCTTCTGCACGATGCGAATAAGGTGCGCGGTGAGTGCGCGGAGCAGCGTGTAGTTTGCCAGGGGCAGCGACGACACCAGCCGACCAAGCTCGTGGATGCGGTCGCGCCTTTCGGCCAGATCCACCACTCGCACAAAGTCCTGGTGGAGCTGTGGCGTAAGCACGCTCTGCGGCAGCTCACGCAAATATGCCTTGAGCAGACTAGCCACTGCGTGGATATCTGGTGGCGACGACAGCTTGAGCAGGTTGTAGTCGCGGCAGGTGTTGAATGACTTGCGCAGAGAGTCAAGCGCCGAAAAGCTCCCAGACTGGCGGTAGATTCCTTCCTCAAGCCATGCCTTCTTTGCATCCAAGTACTCGATACAGCGGTAGACAACAGCCGGCAGCTCATAATGCTCCCTGACCTTTGTGGCCTGCACTGCCAGCTCTAGCGGTAGACCGAACACTGGCATCATGGGCGTCTTGTGTTTGACAGGCACGTTTAGCGCGTCGTTGCTCGTAGAGCCACGCCGCAAGCGTCTGCCAGGCGCTGGAACCGGGGGCATATCTGGTGCTGCACCACTGTTGCCAGCACCGTTGGCGCCACTGCCAGCCGATAGCTGCTCGGGGTGGACATTGTCGTGTTCGCTTTGCTTGCGCTTTCCCCACATGAATGTAATGCGCCCGCGCTTCTTTTCCTCTCGAGATCTTGTGCGGCTGCCATTAAAGATGTTTGCCAGCGCACCAGCGCTGTTGCCGCCCCCAGCCCCACGGCCATCAGCCTGCTGAGCCTCATGCCGGCCAATGCCAAGGATGTCGTCGGTTACATGCGGTGTGTCTGTGGGCAGCTCTGGAGCGTTCTCCTCTTCGCGCACAATGCGCCCAACAGAGTCCTTGGTAAATGGCGTCTTTGGTTTGCCAGCAATCGACTGGAACATCTGCGCTGTTGGGTCCTTTGACGGTGGCTGGCTGTATGGTCCCTTGGCTGGCGAAGCAGCGTTTGCAGACATAGACATAGGCGTAGAGTCCTTGGGCGGCGGCAGCGGTCCTAAAGCACCAGCATTTCTCAGTGCGTAGCTAATCTCGACAATATTGCTCTGTGGGTTGGTAGGCGAGTCAGGCATGCTGAAATAAGAATCACGGCCATCGATCGAGCGCGAAGACATCACATTTGCCTGTGAGTTTGGATCATTGTCATGGTACGATGAGTACAGGCTTGACTCGATGGTAGAGATCTCCGAGGGTGCGTAGTGGACGGACACGCGGTCTTGTTGCGTTGGAGCACTGTCCTGACCAGAGAAGCTTGCCGAGAGGGTGGCAGCAATCTCTGCTGGAGACGGTTTGTTAGGTGCCCTTGGTGCTTCTAATCGGGAATTGGCACCAGCGTTTGCCCTCGGGCTCTCGTTAGGCGAGAAAGACAGAGACCGAGGGCGCGACTCGCCAAAGCCAGATGCATGGTCGCGGCTGTCGATAGCAGAACTGTTGTTGTTGTTGCTGCTGCTGCTGCTATTGCCGTCGGCAGAGGACTGGGCATAGCTGCCTCCTTGGTTAGGCCGCCCAATGTCGCCCAATGACGCTGTGGCTGGCCATGCCTGCTTGCTCAGCGGAGACACAGTCTTGTTGATACCTGCTGCTGCTTGGCTTGGAGGCCCATTGGGCTGCTGTTCTCTGCCGTTATTAGGTGCGCCTCTTGCTTGGCGCTGCTCCTCCTTCATGCGATTGTACTCCAGGGACCTGCGTATGCCTTGCTCATGGGTAAGCGAGGCATGGATCTGGTGGATCATGGACAGATTAGAGTCCTTGGTGCTTGTGATGGCAGCATACTTTGTGATTTCATCCATTGCACGCTCAGGACCGTCGGAGTCACGCACAATCACATAGCGCAGGGCTGTCACCCACTCGTCGCGCTCGCGGTCAGAGTCTGCCCACAGGGGATGTGCGACAGGCTCCTTGCCGTCGCGCTTGGGCTTCTCCTCGATAAGGAAGGCGTGGCGGAACATGTCGTCCTTTTGGCCGCTCTTCGAGCGTGAAACCGACGAGTCATCCGATCGCGATTTGCCGGTTTTTACAACAGCCCCACGCAGGTTGATCATGCCGATAGGCGCTCCTCCAGGCGACTCCGCGTATTCAAGGATCGGCATATTCGACTTGCAAACATAGTAGCGCCGCTTCCAGCCACCAAAGTTCTTACCCTTCTTGACCAGGAAGCCCTCTTTGTGGCCCAGCAGGATGGGCATGCTCTTCTCGAGACCGGCAGCAACGTTTGTCGATAGAAACTCCAAGATCGAGGTCTTGTCCTCAACGGACAGCGTCAACGCCTGTCTCAGGTACCTTTCGAACCACTGCTTGCGCTTGTCGTTCTTTGTTGGCGCATTTGCGCGGAAAATGTCTTTATCGGGAAGACGCTCGAGCTTGGCTGAAACCCGCTCCTTGTGGATCGCCTGCCGGAGCTTGCCGTTGAGGTTCAGGAAGTCAGAGTACCGCTTCTCCACCGTCCACAAAACCGTAGCCTTCTGGGCCTCAGCAAGTATCTCTTTCAGGGACATTCCGCTGGGCTCTTGCTGGTAGATAACGTCAATCATGTAGACGTTGACCTCCTTTCCGCGCTCGTCGATCTTTACACGCGAGTCCTTGATTTGCACATCAATGTTCCTCACCGAGGCTAGCGGTGGCCGTGTTGGCACGTCTTGGTGGTACTTGGGAGGGCCTTGTGCATCGCCTGTGGCATGCTGGGTAGGAGGCATTGTGTCGGAATCTCGGTGCTGGTGCTCATCTGCCTCCCCAGATGGCGCAAACCTGGCCGCCCCGCCAGTTGCTGCGCTGGCTGACGCAGCATCTCTGCTGTGAGTTGTGCTATATAGGGCATCATTCATGGTAGGTTTTGGGTAAGGAGTGGGCCCAAGGCTGTGGGAGTCGATAAAGGCCCTAATGCTTGCATTGGGTGCAGAGCCCGATGCAGCTGGCGGATCCGTGCTTACAGGTCCATTGCTGGTGCTAGGGCCAAATGATGGGCTGCCAAATTGCGATGCCTGCTGCTGGCTTTTCAGCAAGTGTGGCTGCGGCTGCTGGTGCTGCAGCTGGTGTGAGGGGTAATGCGCCTGCTCTTCGGGCCCCAAGGCGGGTTCTCCGTACTCGTATCCAGCAAGCTCGGATGCCTGCCATTCGCTATTGGATGCTAGAGGCCTGTCGCCATCGTTGCTGCCATTATCGAGGTGGTCGGTCTCACTGGACTCGTCAACGATCGAGATCGGACGCAAAACAAGGTGATCCAAGTGCGTGTTCTCGGTTGCACTGTCTGGCTGGTCCATAGGCGATTCAGGTGGAAGAATTGGCGAAATAATGCTGCTCTCTGTAACCACATTGCGGTCCTCCTTGATGGGTTCGGTGCGCAGCCCAGCGGTGCTGCTCTGGAACGCAGAGAGCGAGTGATTTGGCACAGCAGCCGGGACAACCGAATCGGTGTTGATATCAAGGCTGTTTGGGCCACCATGGGAGCCTCCCATGTGACGAGGAGCAGCGCTGCTGGTGTTATTGCTGGTGTTATTGCTGGTGTTAACGCCGGGTGGATAGTCAGGATGCGGTGCGTCTCCGCCAGTCTCTTCCATAGAGAGCGAGGCAGCACGCGATGAGTCGGCCACCAAGCTACTTATCCGGCTGCCACCATTCCCACTACCACGATGGTATCCATTGTTGGCAGCAGCGTCGTCAGCCCACCTACTCTGCCAGCCTCCAGATCTATGCTGCGGTTTAACATCATCAATAAAGGAGTTGTTTCCGGTAGACACGATGCGCTGCTGTTTGCCTTCATCGCCATCGGTGGACCAGTCTGCAGTGGTAGGTCTAGGCAGCGGAGCTGTGGAGTTGTGTCTGGCCGAGTAGTCAGCATAGATTTCGCTCAATCTAGTACTCTTAGCCCATGGACGCAGGTTTGTTGTGCTCGCATTCAGCTCTGTGGGCTCGCCATATTCAGGGACGGGCATCGGGCCAGATTGCGACGCCTGCACAATATCACGAATCGAAGGGTTAGCCGGTAGCTGTGGCTGCAATGACTGTGGCGGCGAGGCCACATTCAGCGACGACAAACCCAGGGCGTTGGATGCGGCACTCAAACGGCTATCGACCTCGACATCGGCAGCAGCTGGCCTAGCAGATTCCTCAGCCTGCTGCTTCTCCAAGGGCTCTGGTGTCAAGTCCGAGCTGCGAATGGATGGCGTGTTGATTGTCGATACACTGAGCTTCCGGCTAATCTGGCCCTGCAAGCTCTTGATAATAAACCGCTGCTTCTCGATGATTTTCCACAGCTTCTCTGTCTCCTGCTTGTAGGCATCGCGCTCCTGTATGATACGCACAACATCCAACTCGTTGTTGTTGTTGTGGATGCTGCTTATGCTCTCATCGGCAGGAGGCTCGGCAGGCGAGGCCCTGTTGTCGTCGGAACGGAGCGTGGTCGCCATGGCGCTGGCCTCGGCTTGTCCAAGCCTTCGGAACCGCTGCGTGAATGAACCTAAAGACCAGCACGCGCGTTTGTATATGCGTGCCTCTATAAAGACAAGGCCGTATAAAATGTGTACAAATGCGGAGAAAGAGAAAGAGAAAGAGGGGCGATGCAAAGCAGCAAATTGAGCGACAGTGCGCGGATAGTGCGTGCGATAATAATAGTAGTAGTAGTAGCAGCAGCAGCAGCAGCAATAAAAGCAACAGCCATTGGTATGCTTGGTAGCAGAAAAGAGAAAGGACCAGCTTGTAGCCCCTCGCTGCTACTGGCATAGCGACATTCGTTTACAAGCTGCACATGGAGAGATAGAAGCATGTGTATTGGTGTGCCTTTTTGCCCTGAAGCAAAGATAGACACACCAGCACCAAGGGTGGGAGAGCTGCCTTTCCACAAGTGCACAGCGCAGCCCTGTCTGTCTTGAGATGCTGACTATGAGTGCAGAAGGGGTGCTGGCTAGGCCTGCTCTACTTACTCTTGTCTGGCCTGCAATAGCGCAGCTAAGAAACAAAGCTGTGATTGAGGCTGAGCTGCCAAAGTAGAAACCGAGGGTATGGCTGCTGCTGGTGTTTGGTGTCCGTAGACAGCGCCTGAAGGCAAAACTGCTTTATTATGCTTTTGTGCCGGCAGGTATTCGTGCTCAGTGAGCCCTGGAGCTGTGTGCTCGCAAGGTGTGCTGTGCTGGTGTGCTGCTGTTGCTGCGTGTGTGCTTGAGCGTGCAAGAGGATGAGCAGGTGCGCGTAAGTAGAGGGGCAGGAGGCCAGGGAATAAAGAGGCAAAGAGCGGGCTGTGGAGCGGAGGAGGAGGGAGGATAAGGGAAGAAGGATTTTGTTAGGCTGCCTCAGGGCACAAAACGCCAAATAAACTAAAAAAGAACACAAGGGAAAGGAAACAAACCCAGCAGCTGGAAAAGGGGCAAACAAGGAAATTGCAGAAAGAGGGTTGCGCTGTGCCATGTAAGATGATGAGCCTGGAGGCGCGCGGGCTCTGTCTGGGAGGAAAAGAAAGGCGCCTGCCAAAGGGAAGCGCGCCTAGCAGGGCGCTCTCTTTGCCTGTGTGCGCGGAGTAGCAGGAAACAGGGAGGGATGGCCAAAGCCCACGGAGCTGCCGCTAATTGGCAAAGTGCATGAGCTCAGAAAGGAGCTACAAGGAAAGCAGGATCGACCGTCCATCAACCAAAACAAATACGAAAGCCCGTCCGCCAGCAGGCAGCGCTCTTCGAGTTCCTGTTCTTGTTCCTGCGAGCAACAGGCACAGAGCGAAGTGCAGGAGCCAGAGGCGGCTCTCACACCCAGCCAGCCCAGCCCAGCCAGCCCAGAGCTTCTCGCCCCCAGACCGCGGGCCGGAAAAAGAGCCTCTTTGCTTGGCACCAGCCCCTTTCAGGTGACAATGCACGCGCGCAGCTCTGCTGCTCACCCCCCGAGTCCACACATATGTCGATGTTCGTGGTGGACGATGGCACGCCATTTGTTTGCCTGGCTAGCTCCCTGCCTTGCTACTGCATGGCTTTTGTGCTGCTGAGCCGGCCATAGGCTAGGAGCGGCGTGAACGGGCCGCGTTGCTTTACTGTCTTTGTGTTTACTCATCCATTCTCTGCCATTTCGCGTTTACAGCACACAGTGCCCCTCCCATCGCTGCCTCTGGCGCTCTGGCGCTCTGCTTGGCGTGGGCCCTTGCCTGCCTGCTCTGTGTCCGCCGGCTTGCGAGATTCCACAAAAGTAGCATGTCAGAGTGCAAGTGCCGATTGTGCGGCGAGCCAGCCTGCATATCCGTATCCAGATTTCAGATTCTCGCATGGGCGCCGTAGCATCGCTTGGCGCCAGCAGGATGGGCGCTGCTGCAGAGGATACTCAAACACGCAATAGTCAGTTGCACGCAGTTTAGAAAACAAGGGAAAGAGACGGAAGAAAGACAACGGCAGCTAGCTAACCAGCAGGCTAGAGGTTGCGGATCACAGCCTTGGTAAAGTCGGTGGTCGAGTGGTTGCCACCAAGGTCAGGGGTTCTGATGCCGTCGACGCTCAGGGTCTTGCTGACTGCGCGCTCGATCTGGTCGGCGTGGCTGTTGAGCTGGAGGTGGCGGAGCATCATGACCGACGAGAGGATGAGCGACGAAGGGTTGGCGGTGTTGCGGCCCTGGATGTCCTTGGCGACGTGGCGGGATCCAGGCTCAAAGATGGCAAACTCGCGGCCGTAGTTGGCTCCAGGAACAATGCCAGGTCCGCCGATGAGGCCCGCGCCAATGTTGCTGACAATGCTGCCGTAGAGGTTGGGCATGACCATGACGTCGAACTGCTGGGGCTTGCTGACAAGCTGCATGGCGGTGTTGTCCACAATCATGTCGTTGTACTGGATGCTGGGGTACTCCTTGGCGATGGCGCGGCAGGTGTTGAGGAAAAGGCCGTCGGCGAGCTTCATGATGTTGGCCTTGTGGACAATGGTGACCTTCTTGCGGTTGTTGCGAAGGGCATAGTCGAAGGCATACCGGGCAATGCGCTCGGTCTTGGGGCGGGTGATGATCTTGAGCGACTCAACGACGCCCGGGAACGACTGGTGCTCGAGGCCAGAGTACTCGCCCTCGGTGTTCTCACGGATGATGACAAAGTCGACGTCCTTGTGGCGGGCGTCGATGCCCTCGATGTTTCTGCAGTGGGCAACCGACGCGTAGATGTCGAGCTCCTTGCGCATGGCGACATTGAACGAGCTGTGGCCCTGGCGGATAGGGGTGTAGAGAATGCCCTTAAGACCGACCTTGTTGCGGCGAAGGCTGGTGAGAGCCTCCTGCATCAGGCTGTCGTTCTCGGGGGTGAATCCAGAGAGATCGTACTGCTCAAACTCGACAGGGACCTTGGCTGCGCTGAACACAGACTTCACAGAGGTCGCCGTCTCCTGGCCGATACCGTCACCGGGGATAAGGGTGACAGTGTAGGTTCCTCCGTAGCACTTTGGGCCGGCAGTGTCCTACAGGGGCCATGGGGTTCCCCCGCAACCAAGACAAGAAACCAAACACGCACCTGTTAGCACAAGGGCTGCAATCGCCGAAGGGGGGGGGCTCAGGAGCTGACCGTGTCGGTAGCCGGCTGCTCTCCAGCTAGCGGGTAACGGGCCTGGTGGAGCACCCTTCCAACTTTGCCTTTAACGGCGACGACAGCAGCCGTCGCCATTCATATCCGCTGATTTCCCGCTTTCTCGGCAGGGCAGTAGAGGCTCCGCTCTGCACACCAGGTGCTGGCGGCACCAAGACACTTACCTCGACAACAGTGCTCATCGAGCGAGCAGACAGGCGAGCAACCTATTGAAGCAGCAGCCGTAGGAAAGCGATGGCACAGGGTGCAGTCAGTAAAGCCGTGTCTGAGCATATTTTCAAAGCGAATGTTGCCCAGCACAGACTGGCGAATTTACGAGGCCGCCGTTCAAATAAGCCGCCAGCGCATGTAGATTACTGGCAGGCTGCGCGCCCTGCAAGGCGCTTGGCTGCAAGAGAGAGAGAGAGTACGTACCTGCTTGATAGTAGACTGGCGCGCAAGAGACTTGAACATGGTGCTAAACAATGTGCAATGTATTTTTCTAAACCACTGGATAAGGCGGGGGCACAGAAAAGAAAGACAGGCAAGCAGCAGGGAGATAAGGAGAGGCGGAGGAAAAGGCCTGACTGTGCTCGAGCTAGCCTTGTCTTTTTTTTTTTTTGCCTGCTCTCGGAGATAATTGGGATGATGCTGCTGCCTTTGCCCCCTCTGACCCCACCCCGGCTCTTATCAGCAGCAGCGCCGTTTGAGCTGCCGCTCAGTTTTTGTTGGGAAGCTGGCAGCACCCACCAGCTCTGGCCCTTATCAGCAGCAGTCATAGTTTTTGTCCACGCACACGGGCGCGCGCCTGCCTGCAAATCCGCCCAACTCAGAGGGCTCTCAGCCCAGGCCCGCACACTCGGACTATTTGCTGTGCTGGCTGGAGCGGGCCATTGGCTGCGTCTGGGCCGGGGTGAGGCGCGCCCCTGCGGTGATCGCCGCAAGCTGCTCCTTTTGCGGCAGCCGGCGGTAGCCTCGCAACTCAGACACAAAGGGACGCTAGCTGTCCCACGGCTCTATCGCGGCCAAAGTGCAGCAGGCTGTGTGGATGTCTTGTGTTTCGAAAATAAGAGGGCAAGATGAAAGAAAGAATAGAAAGGAAGGGGCTGTGCTGGCCAGCTGCACGCGCTCATTCGGCCGTAGCCAGAGAGGGCTTGCCATGCCAGGCTTGACCGGAGCTTGACTCCGGGTCTACTCTGCTGCGGGGCTAGCCTCGTGGAACTCGTCGTCATCAGCCTCAGCCTCAGCCTCAGCCTCAACATCGGCATTGACATCGGCATTGACATCGGCATCGACATCGGCATCGGCATCGACATCGACATCGACGTCAGCCTCGACCTGCTCCTCGGCTGGCTCAACAGCGCTGTTGGCAACAACAGGAGAGGCGCTTGCAGCTCCTTCACTAAGCAAGTCTCTGGACAGATCAGCCTTGTGAAGAGGGTATTCGCTGGCGGGGATCGCCTCTTGGCTAGTGCTGAGAGCCAGCGCTTGCTCAAAGCTGGGGAACAGGTTGGCGTAGTCCCTGGGGCTGGCAATCGCCTCAGCCGCCTTGTGCTTGCCAGACTCCTCAAGAAGCGCCTTCCATGCGGGCACAACCTCCTCAACCTTGCGTGGGAGATACGTGCGTGCAAAGAGCGCAGCCTCAGGGATGCGGTCTGTGCGCAGGAGAAGGTCCAGGCACTTCTCGGTCTGCTTGAGCGACTGGTAGCAGGCAAAGGCAATGTTGTTTGCGCCTGCTGCCTCAGCCATTTCGGCGAGCTGCTCCATGCCGCTGGCGTTGCCAGACGAGGTGTACAGCAGCAGCAGGCCGCTCAAGTCCTTGGCCTTCGCCATGCAGCGCTCTGCCAAGTCAAAGTTCCACGCACGCAGAGCGCAGTCGCCAACAATGCGCCACTTGGCCTCGGCAGCGCTCTCCTCGGCCAGCTTGTAGGCAGTATCCAGATGGTTCAGCTGGACAGCCAGGTCGAACCGCTGCTCAGGATCGGTTGTGACCTCAAGAGCGAGCTCCTTCATGTCCTCTGCCTCGAGGAAGCGCGCAATCTTTGGACGCTGGTCCGAGGGAATCGAGGGCAGGACCTCTTGCGCTGCCTCCAAGTCGCCACGCAGGATAGCGGTCTGGTACTCAATGACAGGCAAAGGCAGGACGTAGCTGACAATGTTCACGTCCTTGTCGGCAAGGTAGACGCGGTTGTCGCGAGCAACGTAGCCCAGCATAAACATGGAGGTGTCAAAGTGCGAGATCGTAAACACCTGTCCGCCAACCAGGTAGTTGAGGCGGTTGGCCGCATTGGTGTAGATGAAGCAGTCGCCTATCCAGCAGCCGGTCTTGACGGCCTCCTGGATCTCGGTGACAAACTCGATGGCCTCTTCGACTCCCTCCTCGCCAGTCTGGTTGGCGTGCTGCTGGGCGTACTCGGCAAAGGCATCGCGGTTGAAGCGAAGCACAAAGTACGAGTCCTCCGTGGCAACGGCAAAAAGCTCGCCGCTTTCTGACCAGAAAATGTTTTTCGGCTCCACATCGATCCTGCGGACAATAAGCTCGGTCTCCCAGTCGTACAGAGTGAGCGTGCCGCCGGCTCCACGAACGCCAAGCAGGCTGCCGCCAAAGATCTCCTCGGCCGAGTAGCCGAGGCTGGCAAGAGCCGAAGCCGCAGGCCGCGATTTCTCCTTGAAGCTCTTGAACAGCCTGATTGACGTTGTGGACTCGCGCACTGCATACTCGTTCGAATTTTGAGCCCAAACAAACTCCTGGCCCGAGCCAAACGACTTGTTGCGCCACGCCAGGGCCGTGTAGATGATGTACTCGCCATCGCCGCAAACAACGACAAAGCGGCCGTTGGGGCTGTGCTTCAGAGTGTAAGGATAGACCTCGCAGCTGCCAAGCTCCTTTGTGGACAGTGCGATGCGCTCGCCGTCTTCGAGGCCAGAATCCATGCTAGCCTTGACGTTTGCGCTCTGGATCTCGTTGTGCTTCGACCAGATAATCCTACCGTTGGTGTCCATGCTGACCGCTGGGTCATCGCGCCCCAGGGAAAGGACAACCACGCCCTCTTCGTGGCCGATAGCGACGGTGTTGCTGTGCTGGCCATATCCGATGGCCCACACGCGGTCCATGCCATAGTTGAGCGACGTCTCGAGGCGGTATGTGCTTGAGTTCCAAACGCGCACTGTTCCGTCTTCGCTGCCAGTCAGGATGATTGGCAGCGTGGGGTGGTATGCCACGGTTACAACGTTCTGCGAGTGGCCCTCAAGTGTCTGCACGCACGAGTTGTTCTGGTAGTCCCAGACCTTGGCCAAAAAGTCGTCTGCCCCACTGACAAGATACGGCTTGTCGCTGCCATGGTAGTAGTCGACGGCATTGACGCCCTTGGCATGGCCCTCGATGGTGTAGTTTGGCACTGGCGACCCAAGGTTCCACACCTTGATAGTCTTGTCCAAGCTGGCAGAGGCGAATGTATTGGTATCCTTGGGGTTGATGGAGAGGCCCATAACAAAGTACGTGTGGCCCTCGAACATCTGGACGCACTTCCAGTTCTTCTCCCAGTCCCAGAGCTTGATTGACATGTCGTCAGAGCCCGTGAGAACGTAGGGCAGGGTGGGGTGAACAGCAATGCAGCGGATATAGTCTTGGTGTGCGTCGAATGCCGCCACACGTTCGTGCGTGTTGTAGTTGTAGACACGCAGCTGCATATCGTCCGAGCCTGTGATGATCCAGTTCTTGCGCGCAATGAATTTGGCTGCACGCACGGGCAGATCGCACACCTCGAAGGTCTTTACCTGGGTCTGCGTCTCGTAGTTCCAGATGTACACCTGTCCGCTGTACAGCGACGCCAGCACCCACGGCTCCGTGGGGTGCATGTCGATGGACTTTACGCGGTCCGTCCGCGCAGAGAGCTTTCTCTAATAGAACAGACAGCAAGTGGTAGTAGGCGCAAGATTTGGAATCAGCAAACGCCTGCACAAGCCTCGCCACTCACACCCCCGCATACTCTGTATACTTATTCAGGCTCCTTACTTTAATGTCGAGGCGCATTCCCTACATTGCGCAACAAGCATCATCACAAAAATGTAAGAGCGAAATGAGAAGCACGATGGGACTAGCTGGTTGGCAGCGCATACTGTAGAGCGTGCATGTCTTCAATAGACGCCTTTTGCGCGGGTTATGTTTAGCGACCAGGCATCACTCTTGCAAAGTGCTGCTTACCATCTTTTCCTATTCTGCTAGACCTGATGCCCGTGGTGGCTGGCTTGGGCGATTCCACGAAGAAAAAAAAGCGCAAGATGTAGAGGGGGCGAGGGAGAGGCAAGAGCGAAAGCGAGAATTGCACACGCCAAAGTGAACAGCAGCAAAACAAGGGGAAAAAGAATTTAAAAGACAGATGGAAGCGCTTGACGTAAATGCAGACCAGCAACCGCGCATTATTTGCGTGCTTGACAGCAGCTCAGAGTAGGGGGCGGTGCACAGCACAGCCAGCCCACACGATTTTTTGCTGGCAGGCCAGGAATGGATGGAGCAGCAAATCTGATGCGCTGATCCTGAGGTGTGCTCAGCATGCGCATGGCAGCATCACGGGTGTCTCACTGGCACTTTTCAGGGTTGCACGTGTTTCGTGTTGATGGTAGACACAGGCTGGCAAACAAACAGCCATTGATCCTAAAACGCACTCTCGCCAGGCCCTGTGTTTGCTGGCTCAGAGGCCAGCAGCGTGCTGCGATCCTTGGACACTTGCAGCATGCAGCGGCTCACTTCCTCGTCCCAGTCAGTGCGGAGGCAGACCCAGCACTGCATCACGACTGCCAGGGTAACGCCAGCACAAATGCCGTACCAAAGCCCTACCACGCCGATGTGAGGCGGGCCATACGTCAGGTACAGCCCCAGCGGAAATCCAAGCAAGTAGTATGAGGGGAAGTTGATCCATGCACCGGCATTCTGGCGTCCGAGGCTGCGGAGCACCCCGGATCCAACGCTGTTGACGGCGTCAACCATCTGGAACAGGGCGCATGCAGGCATAATCATCGCTACACAGGCAATCACTCGTCTGTCGCTGGAGTAAATGCTACCCCACCAGCGACCAGCGACCAGGGCAAACACCAGCGTCAAGACGCCCAGCGTAGCAGCAAGGGAAATGCCAACATAGGCAGATATCCTCGCACGGCGCGCACGCGCATGGCCGATCAAGTTACCCACATGGTTGCAGAGAGCGACGCTGAGCCCATCAGCGAACTGGTAAGTCAGCGTGCAGGTGTTGATGACGATGCTCTGCGCAGCCAGCGTGGTGTTGCCCAGGTAGCTTGCAGCAAGGGCGAGCAAGTCCAGGATCCACCACTCGGAGCACACCATGATCATCGACGGTATGGCCAAGCGGTAGTACTGAGGCATTGACCACAAAGACTGCGTCGTCCACCCGCCCCAGTACTCCCTGGCTTTGCTGCGCCATGTATATATCATAATTCCAGCAAGCAGGATCCAATAGGTCAGCACATTGGCAAAAGCCGCGCCCAAGAATCCGGATCCAATGACCGGAGACCAGACAAGCAAGTAGTTGTTCGCCAAGTGAATCGGCATTGCAACCAGCAGGATGTATGTGCTGGCCTGCATTATGCCCTGTGCCTGGAGGAAGCGCTTGATGCATTCAAAATACATCCATGCGAGCACGCCAAGCAACTGCACCCTCATGAACTGGCCGCAGAGCTTGGAGACCACAGCGTCCTGTTTGAACCATATGAGGATCGAATCCAGATACCACAGTGCCGGCGAACTGAGCAAGAAGTGGCCAGTCACTGCGATAACGCCACGCTGCAAGTGGAATCCGACCAGGGTTTTATCCTGCGATGCAGTAAATGCAGTTGAGCAGTACGTGTCCAAAGCCGAAGCCAGCCCTACGCATGGCGAATACACGGCTACAACCAGCGTCATGTTGGCTAGTGCTGCTGCTGCAAGTTCATCAGCGCCTATATGGCCTAGCACCAGCAGATTTACAAAGCTGAAGCTGTACTGGAGAAGATATGTCATCACTACAGGAATGCTGGATGATATGAGCAAGGATGTCTCCTGCTTGATGATCGCCTTTGTGTCTACAGAGTCGAGGTCCAGAAACTCGCTGCACAGCGTAGCTGCTGGCTGTGGACAGCTTGATGCATTGGGCTCTGCTGTGGCCTCGTTGGGATTAGAGGCGAGAAGCGGCATAGATTCGCTGGCGCCGCTCGCTGGGGTTGCTGGCTCTGACATCGTCTATTATTCAGCTTTCAGTTTCAGGGTGCTGATTCAGCTCAGCGTATCGTTGGTGCAGTGGAAACGAAGCAACTAGCTACTTGCCGCCAGAAAAAAACTAATGCAAGACTAGCGAGGCTATGAGTAGGGTGCGAAGAGAAGCCAATATGGAAAAGAAAAACGAGAGAAGCATAAGCAGCTACTCGAAAAAAAAAAGTTTGGCAGCCCTTACGAAAGGCGGGCACTCTTTTCGCTTGCAGCAGGGCCTTGAGTGAATCGAAACACTTTTGCGACATTTTATTCTGACAAAAAAGATCGCCGCCAGTGCTACGTCAGGTTTGGAAGGACACTGGTGTGTGACAGCCCAGGCCATGTGGCCAGCGCTTGTTCAGGCAGCTGCCATGGATCCGTAGCTGCACGCATTTTGTCCGCGAGCCTCCTCCTCGCCACCAACGCTGATTGCAGCTGAGGAGCCAGCAGGGCCGCTGCTGATCAGGCGGCGGAGACAGCGCTCAACCTCCCTGTCCCAGTCGGTGCGGTAGACGATGAAGAAGAGCTGCAGCAGCGCCGAGATGACGGTTCCCGCACAGGTGCCCCACCACAGACCAACCACCTCCATCGCAGGCGGCCCATATGCAAAGTACACGCTGAGCGGGAGACCAATGAGGTTGAATGCCGGCACAATGATGTAGGCCCCGAGCTTCTGGCGTCCAAGCCCAC
>MU604008.1:2040-77135 GCA_025201845.1 Martensiomyces pterosporus | reverse complement strand
CAGCCGCTCCGAGCATGCAAACAGGCATCTCGTGCTCGCCCTCAAACTCGCCGCGCTTGTCCCTCTCGTCCAAAAGGCTGAGCCTGCACTGAACAACAGGGTTTCTGACGTCGTTGCATGGCTTCTGGGCTCCTGGTATCGAAAAGACAAGATTGCAGCAGGTACCAGCCGAAGCAGGGATATCTGAATCTTCATTTCGCTTAGCGTTGGGAACTATGCTGCGATTTGGCAGGTCTAGGAAAAAAACGCTGGCTAGGTCGTGTTGTTTGCTCGTGCTCTTCCTCGGTCACCCCAGTGTTACCAACATTTGGCGTCGTTGGAGGGTTGGCTGCGACGTGGGATATAGTTAATCAATTTGTGGTATATAAAGAAGAAAGCGAGTGTTGAATAAATGCAAACTGAATGAAAAAGGCGGAGAAGCTAATATCTTGCAAAGGATAGAGCGGTTGAATTGCTTCCCATGTCTCAAGCTAGTACTGCGCCGGCTCCCACACAGTATATGCAGACACATGTACTAACGAAGGATAGGAAAAGATATTTGGATGCGTAAAAGATAACAATAGGAAATGGCAAATGTTGACAAAAATGCCAACGTGGCAAAGTGCTTCTGGTTTCCATGCCCGTATGTGATGTGTTTGCTGGCTGTGTGTGCAGGTGGCCAACAAGGCCATGGTGGCCCCAGAAATGCAGAGCAGAAGCAATACTGCATGCTAGTGGCTCTCACGCATGCGCATATTTGCCATTAGGTACAAGATAAACCAACAGCATAGCCCTAAATTAGGGCATATTGACTAAAGGAGGTCTGTATATTTCTTTGCTTCCGCCAGTTTCACCAGCACAGTAGACTTTAATGCGCGATCTTGAGCGAAAAGTCGACGTGTGGGACACTCTGAGTCATGGCTCCAAAGCTGATGATGTCGATCCCAGGACCCATGTAGAAAGCAGCAGTCTCCTCAGTAATCCCGCCGCTTGCTTCGATCAGGACCTGCCTTTGCGCCTTGCCCCACCTCTCCTTGATACTCACAGCAGCAAGCTGCATAGCCTCGGGAGCAAAGTTATCCAGCATGACGATATCAGCACCCGCAGCAATAGCCTCATCAGCCTCCTCTTCGGACTGGCACTCGACCTCAATCTTGATCGAGAATCCAGCAACTGATTTGGCTGCCTTCACAGCATTGGTGATGGATCCGGTGGCCCAGATATGGTTGTCCTTGAGCATGACCATGGTCGACAGATCCATGCGGTGGGTGTCCGCTCCACCCACCTCCATGCCGTACTTTTCGATCAGGCGGAACCCAGGTGTGGTCTTGCGAGTACCAGCGATGACGCCCTTGAAATCGTGCAGGTCGGCCAATTTGCGCAGACGGCGTGCACGCGAGGCTACTCCGCTGCAGCGGGCGAGAATGTTGAGTGCAAGACGCTCGCCCATGAGGATCTTTCGTGCGGGTCCGCGGACTTCGGCAACGACCACCTTGCCGGTGGTCAGCTCAACCTCTGCACCCTCCTCGTGGGTCCACTTGACGCTACAACAATAGCAAAAGAAAAGCAGGCTTGTGTTTATGTCTGTGGTTCGATTTGTCCTAAAGGCAGCTACGGGTAGTGTGGCGGGCTGGTTTGCTTACCTGCATCCTGTTTGATGAAAAACCTCATCGAAAAAGGGCCTTCCGGCAATAACGCC
This sequence comes from Martensiomyces pterosporus, assembly GCA_025201845.1. Classification (NCBI taxonomy): domain Eukaryota; kingdom Fungi; phylum Kickxellomycota; class Kickxellomycetes; order Kickxellales; family Kickxellaceae; genus Martensiomyces; species Martensiomyces pterosporus. The sequence continues at coordinate 75,457 of MU604008.1, read as the reverse complement.
GTCACTTTTGCAGTAGAGCGTGGCTACTTTGTCGTCATCGCCGACGACAAAGCCTCCATAGTCAAAGGACGTGATGTCCTCAGCTAGCCAGTCCTCGATGGTCCGTGAAAAGGTGGGCGGCAGCAGTGCGCTGTAGTTCGTCATCGTATCTATTTGACAACTGAGCAAAGAAGAAAAACCCAAACAGCTGAGCGGAGCAGAAAAGTGGTCGTTTGCAAAAAGAAAGAATAGAGAAAGGTGCGGGAGAAAAAGAAAGGCAAAGGGCGTGGAGGCGGCTGGTTGCAAGTGCTTGGTTTTGCGTGAAAGGCGGAGCTTGCTGTTGGAGCCGATAAGGCAAAGGGCTGGCCGCAAAAAAATAGCTCAAGGCAGAGCGGTATAGGCAGCTTGCTCCCACACTCTCCACGGATCGTGCAGCCCTTGCGGGGTTACCTGGCTGAGATATAGCAGTGCTTGTGTGAATACCACGCTGTAAATTAGCCCATGGCACACGTGACACTGTTCGGCAGCAGCCATACATCCTTTTGATTCCAGTGTGCGTCTGTGCGCAGCACAAATCGCAGCCTGCACTTTTCATATAAATGCTCCTTGCTCCTCTTCTCTGCTCCCCTCGCCTTGACATGCATACATAGCAATAGCCTTACAGCCTGGTTTTCATTTAGCACCCATTTCATATCTACCCTTCATACGTTCGAACAGGGAGAGCGCACAATGGCAAACAGCGTAATCGACGTGGGCACGGTCAGAGATGCTATAGACAAGGTTTACAGCATACTTGGCAGCTTACAGAGTCAGCTAGGTAAGCGTGTGTTGGCGGCAAAACACGCACTGGTAGTCCAAAGAAGCGCACATCGATACCAGCTGCTTATTTGTGGGGTTTTTGTACTGACTTGTCTGCATGCGCATCAGTTTAGCGGACCCAACATCTACTGATAGCAGGAAGCACAGCAGGGATGCACTCAACCGGAGCAGCAGCACGGCAGTGGATATTCGGCAGTACAAGGAAAAATGCAGCGAGTTGGACGCCATGAGCAGAAAGTACAGCGAAAAATGCCAAGAGTACGAAAGGCTCCTGTCCAAATACAACAGCACCCAGAGACTCCAGCATAAAGATAAGCACTGCAGCGAACAAGAGCGTGGACACGCGCTGTTGCAAAGTGCACCACCCAAGGGGCTACCACGTTCCTATTTTTCAGGACCAGAACCCAACAGCTCATCTGCTGCCAGCGAGCCAAAGCGACCCAGCACGCATCTGCTAACCTCACCCGTGCACAGAGAGATAGCGAGTCCCAGACGGAAGACCGATGCGGAGGACTCGCCAACAAAGCGAGCGCGGCCTGAATCCGCTATTGACCAAGCACACGGATTGCTGCTGCCTTCATCTCCACCAGCCCTTCGACCTGTATTGCATTACAGCCAACGGGGATGGAGGCGGGCACCGCACCAGAAGCAGAAACCTGCACAGAAACCGCCGCCACCAGTTCTTGGTAGTTCCCAGGAAACGCATTTGGATTTCAGTGACATAGTTCTTCCACTGGACAACGCAGTCGAGTATTGCTCAGATTCGGACGACGAGAATACCGGCAAAAACGGTGATGCTGAGCCATTGCCGCTGGACTCAGCACTCTATCAGCCAGAACAGGAGCTCAGCCGCGCTACACGGCCTGCCATGCACAGCAGGGATGTGAACCTGGGCGAGAAGCAGAAACAGAAGCAGCAATATCAGACCGACTTGGAGCGCATCTTGGATTGCGTAGGTGACTGCAAAGAGTGTCGGGCATTCTATTCAGTGCCAGGTCTGGTCCTGCCACAGCAGGGCTTTGATAGCCTGTGTCTGCACAACAAGCAGAGCTCAAAGAGCGCAGGGAAACAAAAGGAGCCGCTTCAATCACGTATGCAGTCACAGTCTCACCCGTCTTCAATAGCTCGGCGGGGAGAACCGTCGCCGTCATTGCGTGAAAAGATAAACTGCACTGCGCAGCCAAAAGCCGAGCGGCCAACCACCCCCGAGCACTTTTGGGATATCGACTATTTCCCTCCTATCCGCACGGCAGGACCAGAGATGCTGCGCAAAAGCAGGCAGCAGCAGCAGCAGCAGCAGAAATAGCAGCGACTGGGCAGCCCTTGGCTACCCACCAGCGTCGGAACAGGCTTTCGGACAAGGGGTGGCGCGGAGCGGTTTGGCGAGGGTGGACAGTAAGCTTTGCTCAGTGGCCCTCCAATAGCCGGTATGTTCCGTGCAGAGAATGCAGCGAGCACCTTTTGCGGGCAGCTCCGCTGCCGTCCTTTGCTCATGTTTCATCTTCGCCCTTTGCTTTTGCGCCAGCTACTATTAATTTATTGTGCTCACTCGCCTTTTGCCTATTTATTGAGCAGCTGCAAATCACAGCTACTACTCGCTACAAGAACGACACATTTGACCACGCCTCGCATTTCGCGTGCATAGTACAAGGGAAAGAGCCAGCAAGCACCATGTCTGCTTGGCTTGGATTATCAATAGCAGTGCCGCTGGGTATCGGGCTCGGCACATCGTTCGGGGCTTTACGGCCAGGGGCATCAGAGTGGCACATACGCTTGCGCAAACCAACGTACAATGCGCCGCACGCAGCTCTTTTGCCCGTGTTCTGCTTGCTATATACGCTCCAGGGCATCGCATCGTACCTGGTGGCAAACGAAATGGTGGTGCCGCACAAGACACCGGAGCTTGTGGCAGCCAGGGCAGGGCACCTTGGGTTGGGGTTTTACTGGCTGCAGCTGACGTTCTTGGTGTTTTGGCCACCACTCTTGGCGTATGGCCCGTCGCTCAAGCTGGCGATTGCTGACATCGCGGTTTCTACCCTTTTCCAGCTCTTGGCTATCGTGCAGTTCTTCAGGCTGACTGTGGCTGGCGGCCTTGTCATGCTCCTATGCTTCTTTGCCACAGCTGCGCTGACAGCTTGGAATGCGGCGCTGATCAAGTCGAGCCGTGCGCCGCCATCGTACTAGAGCCGCTCTTGCACCTTCAAGCGTTTTATTCATCTCTCAACTGTGACAGGCTAGCAGTAATCCACGTCGTAACACTCATTCAGAATGACCAGGAGGAAGAGGTATAGACGAACAATAGGCAGAAAAGTGCGAGACAAAGGCTGACCTTTCCTCGTTCGCGCTGAATGGGAAGAGTGTGAGAAGCCAGACAGGTGGCCCGTGCTCAGCAGCTGCGGGCGTGCTCTTGCCATAAAAGTAAATAAAAGCCCTCACCTGCTACTTGGCGTGGCTCTCCAATGCGCACAAGGGGTGCAGGAATAGAAAGGCGGTGGCAGCACGGCGGTGCATATGCGAGTGCATCGCCTCTGTAGCAGACTCCGCCCTTCCACACATGCTGCGCGCCTGGGCAAACGGGAAAGGGCCATTTGGCCGCAAAAGCGACCGTGAAAAAAGTGCACAAATGTGGAGAAAAGGGGGCACTAGCATGGCCATCATGAGGGCGATCTGCATATATTTCCTCCGGAGCCTGGCCCTGGGCAGTCGTGTGAGAAACAACGAGCTTAGCAACCCAAACGCGCTTCTAGTGTGCTGTGGCTAGCCACAGACCCCTCTGTACGCCCTGTTCTTCATTCAAGTAGCTGGCAGCAGCCGGCAAACCCCCCGCTGGCCACTGCACAAGCTCTGCTCCTGGCAAGAGTCGACAAGCCGACTCCCTAAAATTACGACCTGGTCGGGTGCAAGCTACTTCTTGCCGCGGTAGGGAGCATCTGACCAATCACGATGGATGCAGACCCCGGCACATTAAACGCTATTCACTGTGTGCGACTCAGCGTGATATTATTTCTGCTTTTTGTCCCCCGTTGCGCTTCCGTTTTGTTCGCGCAGGCTGCTCGCAGTTTTTCTGGCTCTGCACCGGGTATAAAAATAGCAGCAGGCAACCAAGTAGGCGAGCAGGTTCTTCTTCTGTGCTCCCATTTCCACACACGCGTGCTCTCTTGCCCCTCCATCCAATTTTCACTCTCTTCTCCTGGCCAGATACTGCAGCACACTGCAAAGGCACTGCAGAAGCATACAAACAATACTCGATAATATAGCCTCCGCCTTCGGCCGCCATTTGCGCGACTCGTTCCCCTCTTCCCTCTGCCTGTCTCGCTCAATTAATTACTCCAGCCCCCTCCCAAATCCCTTCTGCTCTCCTTGCCTTCCTCACCTGCTCTTGCTCTATACAAGGCTCTTTTTAATATTGTGGTGCTAAAAATAACAAGCTTGCTGGCCAAATACACACACACTCAATAGATCCACGCGCCCCCTCCTATATTTCCATATCCAGCTCGCTTTGACCGATTTTTCTCACCTTTTCGATCCCCTCGCTTTTTCTTAAGCCCATTTCCAGAAAGCACTCGGATTCCCAGCCCTTTTGTTCCTCTTCGGTAATATTTCTCACACCAAGCTTCGCAGCTATTTTCGCCTCGCAGTACAAACCCGCTGCTGTCGTTTCTCTTTTTCTTTGTGTGTGAAGTAAATGGCCCATGATAGCCCGCGCATGTTTGTCCCTCCTATATCGACAAAGTGCCCAGGCACTGAAGGAGGCAGTGGCGGTGGGCTAGCGCCGCTTGGAATAACCAGCTGCTTGCCTCCTACTCCCGCTACAGCAGCAGCCGCCGCAGCAGCAGCAGCCTCCACAAACGGATCCATTGTTGGCGCGATCACCTCGCTGTCCTCGTCAGATACACTTGCCTCCTTTGTTACGAGTGCCTCGCCATTGATGGTGCATGTCGATCGCGCAAAGGTTATTGGCGTGGGTCAGTACTCGACTGTCTGCATGGGCACTCTAGAGCCTCACTCGTCGCTGTCCTTGTCGGACGCCGGGGCCAGAGGCCAGCTGATCCCTTGTGCAATAAAGATCCCACACGCCAACAATCTCGATGCACAGGAGCTTGGGCTGATCGAAGCTGCGGCATTCTCCCAGCTGGGCGCCGACACCCCTGCCACAGTCGAGTGCTTTGGCCTGGCGGATTTGCAAGGTGTGGACCTCAATGGCTTCTGTGAAGTTCTCCAGTGGCCAGCAGCAGCGCCGCATGCCGTCAGCGGCAAGGGCGAGTGGGCGCTGGTGCTCGAATACTGCGAGAAAGGGTCGTGCTGGACGTGGATGATGGAAAACAAGCTCGCCATGGACGCCGAGCTCTTCTTCCACTGGGCCAGGCAGCTCACACTAGCGCTTATCGCACTGCACGCAGCCGGGATGGCTCACAAGGATATAAAGGGCCACAACATGCTGGTAAGCAGCAAATTGCTGTTGCATGCTGCTGGCATGTCACATGCACATGTACTTCTCTTTCTGCTTGCTATTGCGCTTTGTATGTGCTGCCTCTGCTTTTGTTCTCTTAGGGTCATTCGCCCACATTATGTGTTGGCGCCACCTTGCAATTGTTACCTCCGAATTAATCGAAGGCTGCTGTGTATTGCCACGAAGCAGCGAGCTGCTGCTTCTTTTGTTCTGCTTGGATGCATCTACAAAAAGTCCTCACGCCATGTGGGCATCACTCCACCTGCACATGCTAAGCGCACCTGTCTGTTTCCATGTTCTCCCTGCTCGTGCTGTCTTTGTTGCTATCTAGCTTGATCACAACGGGGACATTCGCCTGGCTGATTTCACAGCGACCGAGTTTTCGCCTCAGGCTTTGGCCGCGATGCATGCCACATGCCCCGAATTCAACCCCACGTCGTACCCGCCATACGCTGACTTCAGCGGCACCATTCCGTACAGCGCACCGGAGGCCCTTTCGCCGGCTCTGGGCACCAATCCAATAACCAGCGATGCGCTGCACAGGATGGACGTTTACTCGCTGGGTGTTTCGCTGTACTCGCTCTTTGTTAGCGGCCGCGAGCCTTACTCGACTGCGAAAAGCGGTGTCGAGCAGATGCTTTTGGCGTCAAAGGGTGCATTCTGGGAATGGGAGGAGCGGCAGTACCTGGCATCTATCCCGAGCATGCAGCCGAACACGCCCGCAACGCCACCACCAGTTGAGCAGAGCAGCACCAGCGGAGTGCACAGCCAGCCGCCATCGCCGGTCTCGACAGTCTCTGTGGTCCAGGGCTCGAATCTATCGAGGAGCTTGAGCCTGGGGCTTGGCCCAAGGCCACGCAGACGGCGGACGCTAAGGAGCAGAAAGACTGCGCCCAGAGAGTTCCGCAAGTTCCTTTCGGGGGATCCGCTGCCGCCAAATGTCGAGGCCCTGCTGCGGGATATGGTCAGCCCGGATCCTCACTTGCGCCCCGACGCAACAGAGATCCTGAAGCGACTGGACAGCATGGAGCCAGAGATCTTTGAGCCCTAAATCGTGTTATATCTGTACCATTTCTTTTATTCGCTTTCTCGCGCCTTCTTGCTTGTATCTTCTCTATGCTCTCGCTGTTTCTCTCTGCCACAGCCTTCATCCTTTTCGCTATTGCCTTTTTCATATATAGAAAATCCATTTAACCGACAGCAAAGGCAGCATCTGGGAGATAGAGAGAAGGCTGGTGCGCCTCTGGGTTTGGCTGCTGCTTCTGATGCGCTACGGCACTGGTTAGCCAGTGCGTAGAATGATATGTACACCGCTGTCAGACTCGACAGGTCCGCTCAATTCACCAGTCTTCAGAGCCAGCACAGCCTTCTCAAACGCAGGCTGCATGGCGCCTCTGTCGAACCACCCGAGATCGCCGCCCTTTCTAGCACTGGAGCAATCCGACTCCACGGCAGCCAAATCGGCAAACTCGATGTCGCCGCTAGCAATCCTCTGGCGGAACTCCTTGATCTTCTCGTGAGCCTCTTCCTTGGTGCGTGTGATGTTGGCCTCCTTCCACGAGCTGGGTCTTCTGGATTCCGCGTGCTTGACGAGGAGATGGCTGGCGCGCATCTTGTGAGGGCCATTCGCCGAAGAGGTGCTGCGGTGGGGGATGCCGGCCTCTGGCGGCTCCCACCGGCTTTCGCCCGTTGCGCGGTTGAAGTAGTACTGGATGCCGCGCGACTTGGACATGCGAACCTCCCAGCCTGGTGGCAGCGCCGAGTGCTTGTTGTCTCCCTATTTAAAGTCAGAATGATGCACTTGGGCGACAGATTAGAAAAGAAAGGCAGGATTTCCGCGTACATGTGTCTGAAATGTCAAGTGCCCTTTCGCGCGCTGCGTTATGCACAGATTCAGTGCTGTGCTGTGCTATGCTGTTCGCTTGCGTACCATTTGTTCCTTTCGCGTTTCTGTGCGGATGCGGTCCCTCCTGCTCCGGTGTCCGAGAGAGGCTGCTAATAATGGCTGAAAAATTGAAATTAAGTGCACCAATGAAGCAGAAGCTGTGCAAGCAGCAGCCAAGGGGGCAAAAGGGGCCTTCCCCCAGTCCTCTTTTTACCGCTGCCATGCAAGAGCGGAGAGCATGCAGCAGCAAAGCAGGCTGGATTTGTCATGCTGGCCAATGGCTGTGCAGTGCGGCAGTGCTATCTCCGTCAGTTGCCTAAGCAGCTCTGATAACAGCAACTCCCTTCTGCCTTGGTCCCAGGCCCAAGCGCCCTTCTTCTCTTTGCTTGTCTCATTCCACTTGCTCCTCTCTTTTATCCTCGAAACCCGTGCAAAAACAGAGAGATAAGACTCGCAATGCTTGGTCGCAGACTGTATTCTACGGCGTCTCGCTATGTCACCTCCGCCAAGCCCACCGATGGCCTCATCGGTGCCATTGGAAACACTCCCTTGGTAAGCCCACCGTTCTTTGCCACCTTATTGTGCAAAATTCAAGCCACAGCCAGCACCCGCATCCGGAATAATGGCATCCGCACTCACCCGCCCACTACTTTGAAGCAAGCACTGTAGATTCGCATCGACAGCCTGAGCAAGGAAACCGGCTGCGAGATCCTGGGCAAGGCCGAGTTCATGAACCCCGGCGGCTCCGTCAAGGATCGCGCGGCACTCTTCGTGGTTGAGGATGCCGAGCGCAAGGGCCAGCTCAAGCCCGGAGGCACTGTGGTTGAGGGAACTGCCGGCAACACCGGCATTGGCTTGGCGCATGTGTGCCGCGCCAAGGGCTACAAGTGCGTGATCTACATGCCCAACACGCAGAGTCAGGAGAAGATTGACTTGCTCAAGATGCTGGGCGCCGACGTACGCCCCGTGCCCGCCGTCCCCTTCGACAATCCAGACAACTACAACCACCAGGCCAAAAGGTACGCCGAGACGCTGGAGAACGCCGTGTGGACCAACCAGTTCGACAACACGGCTAATCGCCAGGCGCACATCGAGACCACCGGCCCTGAGATCTGGGCGCAGACCGGCGGCAAGATTGATGGGTTCACGTGCTCCACTGGCACTGCCGGCACGTTTGCAGGAACCATGCGGTTCTTGAAGGATGTGTCGAACGGCCGCGTCAAGTCATTTGCTGCTGACCCGCCGGGCTCGGTCATCTACAGCTATATCAAGTCGAAGGGCAAGGAGCTCGATCGCTCGGGGTCTTCGATCACCGAGGGCATTGGACAGGGCCGTGTCACGGCCAACCTCCAGCCTGATATCCACCTGGTCGACGATGCCCTGAGGATTCCTGACTCGGACACCATCCGCATGCTCTATCGCCTGCTCGATGAAGAGGGCATTTACCTGGGTGCTTCGTCGGCACTCAACGTCGCGGCTGCTTACGAGATGGCCAAGGTTCTGGGGCCTGGAAAGACTGTTGTCACGATTCTGGCCGATGGCGCCTACCGCTACCAGTCCCGCCTGTTCAGCCGGAAGTGGCTCGAGTCGAAGGGCCTTGTTGATGCCATCCCTGAGCACCTGAAGAAGTACATCGTTCTGGAGTGAACCGGCGACTGTGTGGATGCCTGGTTTAGATGACCTCACCGCCATGATTGTTGTTTTTCTTTAGCAATATAGAGCTGCTTGTTGTCTATCAATAGTAGAGCTGCTAATTTGCACCATGGGTCTTGCGGCTGCAGGTGCGGCTTGATTGACAGCTGATTTCCTTTAGCAATAAATGACAAGATAATGCAAAAGCGCATCTTGCATTCAAAAATTGGCCGGTAAGGCAGAGGGGTCCGAGCAGTAGACGTACACCTGGGCAGGCACGCATGAGAGGACATGGATTCGTCGGACCGCGCAGCAGCGGGATGCAGCTTAAGGTAGTGCGCAGCCATCTGTGCATGGAAATGCTTCTGCTGCTGCTGTGAGGGATGCTGCATGCCATCTGAAATGCACTTCAAGCGCCCCTCTTTTGACGCAAGAGTCGCCCCTGCTCCTTTGCTGAGCCAAGCAAGCGGAGGCAAAGGCGTGCCCGTGTGGACCCAAGAAAGCGGGGAAAGGGCTGATTTCCGCATTGCATTGTCAGTTTGAAATTGCTCTGGCGAAATCAAGTGATTTGTTTTGACAAAGCAGGGCAGCGTACACGGAGACACGGAGTCTGGGTAAACATGGCAGAAATTTACGTGCCTATTCTATTACAGCCTGCAGCAGCAGCTAATTTCCACTGCCCCTGCTCGCCTTCTGTTGCACACAACCCCCTCTGGACAGCGCAGGCAAGGCGGCCTTGATTTCCAACACTCCACACTCCACACTCCACACTCCACGTGTCATTCGCAAGCGAGTGCAACCCGCATTTCGACTGCGCCCTGATGTCAAAACACAGCAAATGAGGTGTGTCTGCGCTATCTTGGCATACATGATTTCGCGTCTCTCGCTCCGGGGGGAGGGCAAGGGGGGATCTGCACCAAGCCTGCGTATTGTGCGCAAGCAGCAGGTGGAGTGGGAAGAGCGCCCGGGAAATCAAGGCGCAGAGTGCACGGCGGTGGCCATGGTGTGGTGACCAGAATGAGGGGAAATGAGCTGTGATTTTCAATTATGTCCAGCAGAGACAGTGAATCCACGCACAGCAGGGCGTATTGGGTGGCTGCGGATGGCTGGGCGCGGCTCCACGCTTTGTTTATTTATCTTTTTAGATTGCACTGAATCCATGCGCACACACGCAGCGCCGTTGCTCGTCCGCTTCGCACGCCACCGGCGCAGTATCCAAGCTCCTCCTTTGCTCTGCTCGTCCTTTGTCTATTCTGCTTTGCTTGCCTGCTGTCTGCTGCTGCGCCGCTGCTTTTCGCGCGCACTATTCCTCCCACTCAGCCCCCTTTGCTCGTCAACTGTCATTTGCATGTCTCAATCAGTGCGGGCCACATGAGCAAGAACACTATCCATCCACACGCCAGCCTGCACTCGCAGAATATGCACGAGCAAATGTGCCCAGCGTGCGTAGCACAAGGAACAGCGTGCCTGCGCATATCGGCTTTCCCTCTTCCAGTTTTCGGGCAATGTCGCAGAAAACAGCAGACCTGCTGTGCACAAAAGAATGTGCTGGGAACGAAGGAATGGACGGGGGTGTCGAGAGGAAAATTAGACGCAGCAAGCAGCATCTGCGAATCTGTTTTCCTGCTGCTCCCGCTCTGCTCCAACCAGGTCTCAAGTGGCCCCTACCCCCTGCTCCTGCTTCGCAGCAGTTACAGCGGCGGGCCCTGGAATCCGTTGCAATCGACAGAACGTCAGCATCGTAATCAATATTATCAGCAGCAGCAGCAAGCGACATGAGGAGAAGTCGAGGCCATGCTGGAGATGAGTATGCTTGCGCGTTCAGATTAGTCTGACTTTGTAAATGCATGTACATATTAGGGAAAATCAATCTTGGCCTTCCAGAAGGCCGCAAAGAAAGCACAAAAAGCGAATCTGGCACACTTGAGCTAGCGGGCGAATGGCCACAGAAAATCATATTTAAGCAACCCGGGCATACCCCTCCCCCTCGGACCTCACACATGCCCCACTCTCGTCTTCCATTGCTGGCTCCAACTCACTCAGTGGCAGTCTTATCCCAAATTTCGCGCAACAACAACAGCGTCTCCTCGCCACCTCTTGCCTTGCTCGCAGCCCACTTGTTTTAACAGCCCATCCGCTTGGTAATGCGAGCCCTGCCTGTGCTCCACAGTTCTATTTCTGTTACCACAGTTGCTCCAGCCTCCCGCCCCCAGCACTCCTGAGTCCCTCTTGCTCCACACCCAGCCCCTGTTGCTTGGACACCATTCAGCATAGTATCTCTAGGGAATCGCCTTTTTATTTCTGTGTCACCTCCTGTTTATGTACATTGCCAATTTGTCTATACCCCCACACACATCCACTCACCGCTAACCTTATTGCAGCCATTGCCACATATATATTTAAGCTCCTCACGCGCAGAGGCATTCTGGTCTTTTGATTGCACATCCAGCTGCTTTTTTCCCCTTCCTCACTGCGACCATTATACACAAGGAATCGCGTGTACAGGAAAACACACGCCCCCCCAGCTTACCACTTTCATTTAATGCAAATGTACGTCGCATCGCCTTTGCAGCCAAGCCCGCTGCCCATAGGTGACATCCCCACGCATATTTTCCGCTCCGCAGAGCCGCAGAGGGACGAGGTTGTTCTCATCGATGCCGCAACAGACAGGCAGTTCACCATTGGCGATATTATCAGCACGTCAAACAGGCTTGCTGCCGGTCTGGTCAGAAATGGCTTCAAGGACGGAGTGGTGTCTGTGTTTGACGACTGCGACCTTCGCTGCGTCAGCGTCTACTACGCCGCCTTGCTGGCTGGCGGCACCTACCAGTCGCTGGGCACGAATGTTACAGATGAGAAGCTGAGAGACCGCATCGTTAGCTCTGGAACCCCCGTCATCTTTTCATCGACAAGGTACCTCAGCAGACTGAGAGAGGCATCGCAAGGGCTGGACATTGCCATATGCGTGTTTGACTGCGACAATAGGGATAGCGGAAATGCAATGGACCAGCAGGTGCCCCAGGCACAGCGGTATGTTTCATTCGACGACTTGCTTGTCGACGACCCCTCGTTTGTTCCTGTGCGTATCACATCCAAGGATGACGCGATGAGAAAGCCCGCGTATATCGCATACTCGCCCAATGCCTCGGGATCATCGCCGCCGGTGATGCTTTCGCACTACGGGCTCCTGTCCTCGCAGAACCTCACCATCCGGCGCCCCGTCAGCGCAGCATACAGGACCGCAGTATCCGCAGTCCCCTTTTCCAACACGCATGGAATCGGCAAGATTGCCCACTACCCAATGCTTTCCGGATCGCGTGTTGTGCAGCTGAGCCAGTATGACCCCGCTGCCTGCCTTGCCGCCCTGGAGAAGTACGAGGCTGGCATTCTCCTGGCCACTCACGACGTGCTATTTAGGATTTTCGCCGCAGCCAGGCGCGAAGGCGACTTTGTGGTTGTTGGCGATCGTGCGTTTGACATCAAGCCGCTGAAGGTTATTTTCCTTCGTGAGATGCGCATGTCGTCGAGATTCAAGGAGCAGGTGTCGGAGCTATTTAGGGCCCGCATGGTGGAGCTGTACGAATACATGGAGACCGGCTTGATCGCTGGCATGATCACCGAGAACCCACGTGTAGACGACTCCGTAGGCATTCTGTGCCCCAACGTCACTGCCCGCGTCGTGCTGGATGGCAAGGATGTTGAGGATGGCGAGTGCGGCGAGATTTTGGTCAGCACGCCCCGGCTGATGAACGGCAGCCCCAAGCAGGAGGCCCCAGGCCGCACCAATGCTGACCCCGTGTTTTTCCACACGGGTGACTACGGGCGGGTTACGCGCGACGGCGTTGTCATTATAAGGGCTCGTTTAAGCGATGTCATCCGCACACAGTCAGGCGTTGTTGTCCCTGCCGACATCGAGTCCCGGATCATGAGTCACGAGCACGTTGCAGATTGCGCGGCCATTGCTGTAAAGAGATACACCGGCCGTGATGGCGGGTGTGTCGATGCAGCTGAGGTGCCACACGTATTCATTGTGCCAGCAGTCGATGCAGCAAGCGTGAGCAACATTATTTCCACTCTGGAGAACCTTTATCCTGGGGTCAGCGGCCAGTTTGTCGATAGCATCCCAAAGGGCACTACCGGCGAGACTAAGCGCCCTGAACTGCGCGCAATGCTGGACATTGCTGCTGCCGAGTAGCATCTCTCATCCCACGAGTCACTATCGACATCCTTGATACACCACACGTAATTGCCACGCTCCAGCTTTTCCATATATCGGTTATTCTCACCTCTCGTATGCTTCTATGGTTATTTCTTTGCTTGTGGTTATAGTGCCTCATCCGCTGTCGACTTGTTCTATGTAAAGCGGGTGTCTTGTCGATTTGCACCAAAACAAAAACAACTGCAAGTCGCCTAAATAGCATGGAATAGAGGAGGCAAGAGGGATAAAGGCCGCTCAGTGCCCCTCCTCGCCCTGACGAATGTCGCTCATGTTGGCAGTGTTCACGGCAGTGCCGATGAACGCCAGCTGGGTAATCGCAGTGACGTCGTCGTCCTCCAGGTTGTCAGCAACGAAGATAGTCAGGCTGTTCACATTCTGGAACCTTACGTACCGCAGATTCACCACGCCGCCGCTCTTATATACCTCCTCCGTCATCTCGATGGCCTGAGTCTCAGGAGTGGTCTCGGCGTCATCAAAGCCAAGATTAGTGCGGTTGGCAAACAGCTTGATGTTCCTTGGTGCCTTGTCCAGCGGGGCCTTGAGCATAATGGAGTGGAGCTTGATTGGCTGGTTGAACTGAATGTGGAGGACAAGCTGCTCGTCCACGTCGCTCTCCAAATACGACTCGTCCCCCTTAAAGACATTTTCCAGCGGGTGGTCGTCGTTCTGGTTCAGGCACTCGCTCTGCGCCTTCACCACAGTGCTGGTGACATCAGCATGTCCAGTGACTCCATAGGCGGATCGTGCCTCTCCACTTCCGCTGCCGCCACTGCCGCCTCCAGTCAGCGAGGCGTCAATGGCGTCTACGATTGCCTTCTTGTTGGCACCCTTGACTTCATTCACCTTGCGCGCATTCCTGAAGTACTGCAGGGTGGGCGTGGCTGTAATGCGGCATTGGGCAGCAACCTCGGCAAACCGACCAACGTCAACCTTGTAGAACGCGACTGTTAGGTACTGGCTAGTGAGCTCGTCGAGAATTCCATCAACTATTCTGCAGGGAGGGCAAGTCGTCGAATAGAAATCCACAACAACCTATATTTGAAAAAGAAAGGCGTTTGGAATCAGCGCTGTGCCACATGCGCTGTAGCTGCTAATGCAAGGAGGGCATTTCAATCGTGCCCTTCTGCTCGAAATACACACCAGCTTCGTCATGGACTCCTGAAGAAGCTCGACGACCTGCTCTGCGCTTTCTACGTTGAGTGCCATCTAGACTTGAGCGTGTATTGACAACTGCAGATGGAATGCTGGGTTAAAAAGGAGAGTATGCCAGCACAAAACAGAAAGGAGAGAAAGAGAGAGCTGGAGCAGCAGCGATTATTAATGGGAAAGGGGATGACGACTTTATGCTTTGTTGGCCGTGATCAATTAAGCACCCAATCCAAATTACCGCAGCACACTGCTTGCGCTAGTCCTCTGCATAAACCAGAAAGTCACTGCGCTTAAAGACACGCTGGGCGAGCGCGCGGCCGTCGGAGGTCGGCTGAGTGAACGCAATGGAAGAGGAGTCAATTATGCAGCCATAGACAAACTGCTTGCAGACCGCCTGAATCATTTGCGATGCAACACCGCAGCGCCTGGCATGGGGCACAACCCAGATGCGGTTGATGCCGCATATTGCTGGGCACGGCTCTCTTGCGTGCTCAACAGTGGTGTGGTTATTTTCAGGGCCGGCTGGTCCCGGAGCGGTGCCGCGTGCAGCAACGACACGCCAGGCGCTTTCTATCGCCTCGGCCAGAATGCACCCTTCCACCTGGCCCTTGGGCGAAATATACAAGAATATCTTTCTCTGCCTTTGCTCCAAATCCGCCAGCTCCAATCTGACGGCGCCCAGATGCTCGTTGGCCACATTGAGGATATCCAGAGCACGCTGGAGCTCTCGTTTCGACGAGCTCTGGCAGCTGACAAACCGGATAGTCGCCATGCCGCTCACTGCTGCAGCATCGGAGTCTGCGCTACTCTGCGTGAGCTTTTGCGGGTAAACAACAGCCGCCACGGCACTTTCATCGCTCTTAGAAGTACCCGCAGCCCAAGAGAGGAGTTTCGTTTGGCGCCGCTGCCATGCTCGGTGGAACTTTGTGTGAAGCGATTCGTCCTCCTTGCGGCCACGCTGATACGTCATTCCACACTGCTGGCATGGCTTTGGTTCAAGCAGCCGCTGGCCAAAGTCAAGAAACGTTTGCTCCTTTTTATGGACCTCTCGCCGGTGCTTGTGATGCGCATGTGTGGATCGCCGTGGTAGTACTGCTGGTGTGGATATGCGATTGTTTGTGTTTGCTATCTCTGGGAACAGCCCCTCCATGGCGATTCCAGGCACTCGATGCATTGTCCCTCTAGCGCGCTTACTTGTCGCAGATGCAAACCCGAACAGCGTTGCCTGAGCCATCCGCCTCTTTGGCGTCGCCGCCATGTTCTCCTTTCTGCTCACAGCTTCGCTCTCTCCACCTTCGTCGCTCGATGGGGATGCCTCCGAAGGAGGGTCTGAGGACGGCGCATACGATATGTCTGACGTCAGCTCGGGCGTGCTATGATATGCTGCATGGCGCCGCGACGATACTGCTTGCTGCGTCGCAGCTGAAGGCTTGGATCGCTGCGAGCCATACGTCACACGCACCCTGGCCCTGGTCGGCGTGTATGCACACTGTCCGCTACTCATTGCATCTAGTTTGATTGCAAATTACAGAAAAGAGGGTAAATGAGCAGCAATAGAAAGAGCAGGGAAAAGCAAGAACACGCACGTACCCGAGGTTCACTGCGCAAAAACGGGCCATGCATCGCGTGTTTGTTCCTGGTTCCCGACGCGAAAAACGCGCCCACGATCATTGGGCACATTGTTCGTCACGTGCATTTCCCTACAATAGCCCAGCATTGCGAGATTCGGGGGCATGAAAGGTCGGAAGTTGTAGCGGAGTGGAGCTCAAGTAAGCGCGGCTGCCCCTATCTATTCTGAAGACACTCTTTATCTTTATAGCTTGGTGCACTCGGGAGAAGAATGGTCAGGAAGCTCAATGTTGCTGTGGAGGGCTGCTGCCATGGCATGCTAGACACGATCTACGAGCAGCTGGAGCACCGGCAAAGGCAGCTTGGGAAGCGAATCGACCTTTTGATCATCTGCGGAGACTTCCAGGCCATCCGAAACGTAACCGACTTGGAGTGCATGGCATGTCCCGACAAGTACAAGCAGATGGGCGGATTCTACAGGTACTACATCGGCGAGCGAGTGGCGCCAATTCCCACCATATTCATTGGCGGCAACCATGAGGCAAGCAACCACATGCGCGAGCTGTACCACGGCGGCTGGGTAGCTCCAAACATATTCTACATGGGCGACTCTGGAGTCATCAAATTCGGCGGTCTTCGAATTGGAGGCATATCGGGTATCTTCAAAGACTTTGACTTTGCCAAGGGCCATTATGAGCGGCCACCATTCCGTGGACACTCTCGGTCGTCCATGTACCATGTCAGGTCGTTTGAGGCATTCAAGATGCTTCAGATCAGACAGCCTCTGGACATTTTTGCCTCGCATGACTGGCCTCAGTATATTGAGCGGTACGGTGACACTGAGGGGCTGCTGAGAAGGAAGCCGTTTTTCAAGAGTGAGGTTGATAGAGGTGACCTGGGGTCGCCTGTGAATGCACTTCTTTTGGAGCGTCTGCGGCCAGCATGGTGGTTCTCTGCGCACCTGCATGTACGATTCGAGGCACAGCTGAACGCCAACGATACGCTATTCGACGAAGGGTGGACTGGAATCCCTCCATACAGCTCTGTCGAGCAGCGGTACACCCAGCAGCAGCAGCCACCATCACTGCCTAACAGCGATCGTCAGCTACATGGGGTGCGCACGGATGCATACACGGTAGGCAACCAAGACGAGATTTTTATCGCTGATGTTTCAGATGAGGATGACCAGTCAGATGTACCGTCAGTGAAGAGAAGGGCTAGTATGGATGGAGCAGAACCAATCCATGTCGATGCTGCGCTAGACAACAGGCCTTACCAGCCAAAGAGGACCCGCTTAGCCCTCAACTTGCCTCCACCGAAAAATACCGCTGATATTTCTGCAGACAATGCAAACAGCCCGCTCATTGGCGATGATGAAGCAGCCGCTGCACAGCAGCCTGGCAGTGCTTCTCCGCTGGCGAACAAGCCGAAATCAGCTGCGGCTGTCACAGCATCGAGTGGTACAGTCAGTGTGATCAACCAGTCGTCGATCACCATGGAGCCATGTGTGCCTGGCCGGCCAACCAAGTTCTTGGCGCTGGACAAGTGCCTTCCGAGGCGCCAGTTCCTCGAAGTGGTCGAGATCGAGGCTCCCAACTGTGCCGATAACGAGCCACTGCAGCTGGAGTACGACCCCGAGTGGCTAGCTATTCTGCGTCTCTGCAACCCGCACATCCCCCTAGATGAGTCGCCATTCTATCCTCCTGCAGAGGCGCCTTTGTCGGCAAGCCTCCCTCGTATACCGCTCTTCCCTGTGGAGTCCCTAGACCGCGAGTTAGACTGGGTGTACAAGAACGTGTTTGCCGGTGGCCGGGTATTTGTGCCGCCGAACTTTATGCCGATGGCGCCTGTACCCCCACAAGGAACGCCTGACTCGGCTAGCTTTGGGCTGGCGTCACGGGCATTTAGCGGCGGCAGAGGCAGAGATGGTCGTGGCAGAGATGGTCGCGGCAGAGGCGGCCGCGGCAGAGGTGGCGGATATGGATATGACCAGCAACGAAATGACCCGCCTTGGCCTGGACCACGGCCCTATACCATCTATCCTAATCCGCAAACCGATGAGTTTTGCCACATGGCTGGCTTGGAGGACAAGCTCACCCAGCGCTAGATAGAAGGTTTATATATATATATGGGGAAACAGTAACCCGACAAAACGCCCCTCTAGAAACCAAGTACATGTAAAAGAAAGCTCACGCAAGGAGATGCGCAGGTCTGTCTACCAGAACCAGCGACGAGAGGCAGTACTAGACACTTTGCCTTTGTTAGCGCCGGGCTCATCCTTTGCTGTCGACGACGATGCACCTGCACGTACTTCTGACGAGCTTTCAGCACCAGAGTCACCAACGATGACTGCATCCCTCTCAAATCCGTCCTCTTCAGTCAGCGGCTTCCTTATCGAATCAGCAACAGCGCTTTCATCTACTGGTGGCGTGTGCTTGGCGAGTATAGCGCGCTCGCTGTTTTCCAGCTGAGAGACCATGTCTTGCAGCTGAGATTTGCGAGTGCGGATATCGCGTAGGCGCTGATCTTCGGGGACCTCTGTATACGAGGTTGACGAAAATGACATTGCAAGCGCCGTGACGAATGACGAGAATGACAGCTTGCCGACTTGATCTGCCTGTGTTGGCGGGCCCTCAGTGATCCCAGACAGGCCTGCCAGGTAGTTTGCGGCTGTGTTAGCGCTGGGTACTTTCTGCGATACATTCTTCAGCAAACCAGTGAGCCCCGGATACCCTGCCGGCTGTTCCTGGGCAAAATCTCCTGCGGTGGACCGAGGTGGGGTCGATGACGAGGCTACAGGAGATGACCCAGCTATGCTGCTCTGCTGCTTGACCATCCGCTGGATATACCCGGCCCATCTGTCGTACGCGCTCTTTGAGACGCTGTGGGTAGATTTCTGGGCGACTGCTCTGGCCTGCTGGAAGTACTTGTCAAGAGTACGCTCGTGCTTCACAAGATATGGCTCAACAAAGCTATCGTATACAACCTCCGCCCCCTAGAGATTACATAATAGACGTCGGTATACATGTGGATCTCAGCATAATCATTTAGCCAAACTGCGCACTTATTCATTGATTTGACAGTCTTGGCATGTTGCGGATGCAAACAGGCAACTTGCCAATGCATGAATTATTCTGAGGCAGGCAGGCAGGCAGGGTGAAAAGGGGGGAAGCCGAGGGACGGATTTTAGGTTTCGCTTTCAAAACGAGCTGCTTTCGCATATGAGACATTTGAAAGCTGGTGCAAACGTTAGTTCGCTGAGTAGCTCGCCGGGTACTTACATGGATTCCTGGCATGACTAGCCAAATAACAAACCCAACCTTCGCCATTCCAACAAGTGGAAGCCTACAAGAGCGCCACGGGGCACCGTTAGTATCGCTATGCCAAAACCGCCACGTACAGAGACGCAACTGCAGAGCTTGAGAGATGCAAAGGTCCTGCTTACCAAAATATGAAGGTGTCAGCAACAAGCTCGCCTGCGGTAAATCCAGCCATGACGATCCAATACTTGAGTATTCCCTTGACTACGTCACGCTGCTCACCCGCACTCGAAGCAGCACCAATGGCTTCCGGGCCCCCACGCAGTAGCTTGAAGCATTTATAAGCCGGATACAAATACCCAGCGCTTACGCTACCCCAATGGAGAACAAAGCAGGGAAGTAGATACATGAGCTACCTGAGCGGCTGTGCATTCATATTTTCTGTTCGCTCATATGTTGAGTGAAATTTGCGCCAAGGTCACAGCACAGTGTATATTTACCAAAACACTCTGGCAACAAGCCCAAACATCTTGATAGCAGTGCAATAAGAAATAGAGGTGGAGGAAGGCAGGGTGTATAGGCTGTTTCTTTCCTGGCTGTTCGTCTAGGATAGCGTGCTAGTAGGCGTCAGAATATACAGGACAAAATGGAAGCACAAATAAGCTGCTGTGGTAAAGTAGTATATGGTGGGCAATAGAAAAAGGGCGATGTTGAAACAGTAATAAAGCTTGGAAAAGAGGAAAAGAGAGAAACAAAGGCTGCGTCAGATGGAGCAAAATACCCCTTTTCCTTTATGGACTCCCGAGTGCCAGCGAGGAGCAGGGAAAGAGGGAGGGGGTAGAGAACTGAGTCTCGAGCCACGTGCATGGGCTCTGGTATACACCGGAATCAGCAAGCATGCTTTTTCCTGCCAAGTGCACAGTGTGAAGTGAGAGGAGGGGTGTTGACTCGTGCTTTAATTGCACACACAGGGTGTGTGAGACTGCGGGCACATGAGCAATAACTACGCCGCACACCCCAGAACTTGCACAATTGTTGCTCACTTGTTTCCAGAGCTGTCTGCGATTGTGCGAAGAATGGCAGATATCTGGTCAAGCAGCGCATTGGCCTTCTTGGTAGCAGCGTCCAGATCCCGTGTGGCCGCCTCGTTTTGTTTCTCCAGCTCAATAAACTCGCGCTCTTGCTCGCTTTCAGACACATCAATTCCAGGCAGTGCCTCAATCAGCGAGTCGATTTTCTTTGCCTGGCGACAGATGTCTGTCGCAATCTCCCTTGTACGCGCATGGAACTCGGCTGCGTTGTCGGCCATCACATTCGTTTGCGTGACGGGAATGCTCGGGCCCACCTGCACCATGCCTGCCTTTTTGTGCAAGTAATCGAGGCTGCTGACAAGCATGAGGCATTGCTAAGTTTGAAGGCCGAGAAACCAGATGCACATTCAGTATCTAGCCAAGTGCGTGTTGTGGATATGTTCTGCATAGGCAGCGTTTCAGAAAACTGGGGGGCTCACCTGGTCAATGCTGTCCTGCAGCTGCGTTACTCGGTCAACATGCACGCCAACCGCTCGGGTAGTTGGCGCCTCCATGGTTTCGCTATGCATATAGCTGGCTGCAAGGGGTTAGGGCAATTGCTACGACGAGAGTGCTGGCAGCCACCAGTGTCCGCACAGCTTTCGGGGCGGGATGTATTCGTGTGGCCGCATGCGGGTGTTATGGCTACGGCTGGATGTGAAATATGGAAAGCTATGCACCGTTTTCCTGCTGAAAACAGAGGTGCTCTGGGTTTGGAATCCAGCTGCTTGGATGCGTCTGTGGTCCAGAGGTATGATTGCCGCCTGCCACGCGGTAGACCCGGGTTCGATTCCCGGCGGACGCACTTTTTCTCGTCTCGGGCGCTTTGTTTATTTATTTTTTTGCTCAGCGGAACGATGATTCTAGCTCCCGGAGGTAGCGCTGCATGTGACGCAGGCGGTGGTGCACTGCGGCTGGTGCTGGGCCTGGGCCAGACGGCCTGTTTCCGCCAAAGTCGACCACCCTTTTGGCGAACTTCACAACAAAATCGGCAAACAGAAGCAGCGTTCCCGACGGATTGGCAAACTGGCCATCACGGCGGAACGCAGTAAGAGTCTCGGCCAGTGTCCAGCTGACATCAACCAGCGAAGCAGCAAGCGACTGCAGCGAAGCAGAGGTGTGGTCCATATCCGCGACTTTCACGTCGAGTTCAAAAACTGATCGGTCATCGGCGGCGGTTGTGCGAGCAAACGACATCAGCTTGATCACGCTCTCGCACGACTGCACGAGACGCATTGCGCGGCTATCCAGCTGCTTTCCACGGTAGGCCACAGAAGAAGGGTGGTTTTTGCTCGCACTCGTAGTCTCGCTCGAGCTTCCGAACCGCGCAGCCAGCGGGGATGATGGCTTGAACTTGTCGCAGATCCACTGCGAGCATTCTGCGGTAATGTAGAGAACATGTGGCGCGAGACCAGGGAGGCTGCCCCCGCACATTGCCGCACACGCAGCAGTCGAGTGCAGGAGCTGGGTACTACACTGCACCAGGCCATCTGTAGTAATGTCTTCCTTGCCAAACGCCGAAGATGATTTAGCACGGCGTTCATACGCGCGAGCGATCCTCGACAAGCAAGTCCCAGCAGCAGATTCCATCCACTGTCTTGCGCGCATCAGCAGCATCCCGTCCACCGGCAACCCCATGGCTTTCCATCTGAGCCCACCCTGCGATATTATATCGTCATAGATCGCCCGCTTGCCTGCTACAAGTTCCTCATACTCACGCGTCATGTCAGGTATCGATGTGCTAAACTCGGGCGTCCACAGAAGCAAGCTGTGGATATCCTCATGGATGCGCGCCAGACGTATGGCCTCGTGCAAAAGAGGAAACATCTGCGGCAGTGTTGGGAGGACCACAGGGAGCAGCAGGAAGTGGCGCTGGTAAAGCCACTCTCCTATGCTCGCGATCTCACACACGGCTCGACAGAACTCTCGCTGCCGATCTCCTTGCAGAGCGGCATGTTGCTGCTGGCGGTGCTGCTGGTGGTGTCTCTGTTCACCCATTGCCTGCTCAACCACCAATGGGACGAGTTCCTCTAGTCTGGCAATATGCTGCCGAAGTGAATCCACAAGCTGGGCGGGTGGCTCGTCTGTGCATTGCGCCTGCAGAATAGCCCACCGCTGCACCGCGACATCGATGGATTCTCCGCTACTGCTGTAAGCTTCTACTGGTGTGGGCTTTAGGAGCTCTGCAAACACATCGTCGCTCACCGGAGGTGCACTGGTAGTCGCAGCCTCGTTACCACTGCTCTGCGCATTGCTGTCGCTGTGGTCCAGATCCATGCTCAACCTCGATTCCTGGTGCAAGAAATTGGACTGGTCCTTGCTCAGAGCCAGCTTGCTCTTCTCCCGCGACTTAAGCGACCTGCTCGATGAGGGGTGCACAAGTGCTCGGCTAAGCGTGGCAGCAGGTGCACCAGTAGCGCCAGCCATCTCAGCCAAAGGCCCTGCACATTGAGCGGGGAATGGTGGCTCTGCTGTCTGAGCTCCGCCACCATGTATCAATGTCATTCTTGGCGGCAAACCAGAGGAGGTCTGTGACGGCGATATCGACGATAATGAAGATGATGAAGAGCGCGCCGACGATAACGACGAGACCGACTCATAGTCAGGCAGTAAACCGTGCTCATGCGAGATACCCAAGCCAGCTTGGTTGCTGGAGCACGCAGTGTCGCCCATATGGCTGGTACTCATAGACAAGCTACGTGCAAATTGGCTGGACAGCGCCTTTGACAGCTTGCGGCTCTTCGGCGTGGGCTTTGATATCCCGCCAGAAGTGTATGTGCCCTCGAGACTATCCCGTCGACGCTTGGCAGGTGATCCAGGTGTTTCCATGTCAGAAAGCGTCTCGTTTGTGGCGCGTCTCGTGTGCTTGCGAGTCTCGGCAGTCGAATTTGCGATGCCTGCTAATGGAGATGCATTTTCGCCAAGCAATGCGCCCTCCAGTGTAACCAAGACAGTGTTTACTGCCTCGAGCCAAAATGCGCTCTCCATTTGCTAGCAAAAGGAGAGACCGGAGCAAATACACACTATATATAATAAACAAAAGCAGCTGCAGGCAAGAGGGAGAGGGAGAGCTCTCAGCTCTATGCGGATGAGCCACGCTTCATTTCGCTCTGGATAAAGTTTTCTATGCGCAGCAACCTCTCATGCTCCGCCTCCATGCTTGATTGGCTGAACATCTGTAATGTAAACGAAATAGTTTTATTTGTAGGGAAAAGGAGGTCTATGTCTGAGCATAATGCCATTGGGCGAGGTAGTGGTAGTATATACGGAGTCTGGAGCCAGGTGTGCGATACAAGGTGGGTGAGCACTTTGCAGCAGAAAACTATTTGACACAGTTGAGGAGATACACAGAGGGTGGGAAAGGGATGTCGTCGAGCGCCGCCACCAGCCCCTGGCAGGCGCTTTTTCGTGCCTATCTGGACGATATTTCCTGGGAAGACGAGGGCGACTCCTGCGACTTTGTTGTTGATGGATCCAGATCATGCTCCTGCTCTTGGCTCCTGCCCACGTCTGCGCTCTTTCCTTTCGACTTGGATGTTCTTGTGCCTTTTGGGCGGCCAACGCGCTTCACCGTCGAGTCCTGCTTATAGAATTTCTCCAAATACTCCTCATACTGCTACAGCACAAGAGTGAGGAGCAGCGTGTAAGCCCAGCCCAAAGGCAGTTAGCACACTGAAGGCCGCGCTTCCACACCAAATGCAGCATTATATAACACAGAGGGTGCAACTTACCCTGTATTCGGGCGTCTGTTCGTAAATGGCCATCTTTCGCTGGTACTCGGCCTTGTCAGACCTCGATCGCTCAAAGTACACCTCCTTCTTCTCCTCGTCGAGCTCAGCCCATTTCCTGCTATGGATCTTGGACATCTCAGAGAACGGGATCTCCTGCCCATGCAGCTCTCTGTTGACGTCGTCTCTGAACAGCTGATATGCAGACCTCCACTTCTCTGGTGCGTTTGGGTCCTTTTTGGGATGGCGCCTATAGGTCCGCTTTGGTGACTGGGGAGATGCTGGCGATTTAGGAGACTGGGGCGACTGGGGGTCCGTTGAGGGGCGGGCATAGGGCGATCTTGGGTCGGACCGGGAGCTTCTTCGTCTGCTCGAAGAGCTTCCAACCAGAGAGGACATTGACAGGCCGCGCGACTTGTGCCGCATAGGTGACGTGCGTATAGCTGCAGCGATTGGGCTTATCTGGTAGGGGCTTGTAAACGGAGATGTAGGCCGCGGTGGCTGCTGCAGCGATGGCGATTCTGCAGATGACAGCGACGCTGGCTGCTGCTGAGAGTATTGTGGTGCTTGAGGTTGGTAGCTGGGTGATGTGGATGGTATCTGAATTGTAGGCTGCGTAGACACTGGCACCGGCCTGCTAATTGCTGATGTATGTACTGTATGGTAGGCAGGATGCTTCCCAGCGTGCTTGCTTGGCCCTTCCTGAGAGGGCTTTGGGAATGGGATTGTCTGCCGTTGCTGAAATTGCTGCTGCTGCTGCTGCCAAAGGTGCTGCTGTTGCTGGTGGTATTGCTGTTGCTGGTGCCGGGGATACTGTAGAGGCGGCGGCGGATACCGAGACTGCTGCTGCTGCTGCAGTTGAGGGTGCTGGCGATACAAGTATGCTGTAAGAGGCTCAGCTTCATCCAACGGTGGTGATGGCGCCGACTCTTGTGAGGGCTGTCCTACAGTAGCAGACAAAGTCCGGCTTGGACGCATGAATTAGGGCAGCATGGCAATTAATATAGAAGAAGCTGCCGACTGTCCATCGTCTCATGACATAGCCTGGGCACACACCATGTAAAATAGCAAACGCATAGCACTAATGTTCAAGTACTTACGCAGGTGCGGCTGTGAAAGCAATGGCGAGGTTATAGGGGGAAGGTCTCTGGAATATCGCAGCGGGCTGGTCAGTTCCTGTGCCCTTCGGTGAATAATCTATTATTTTTGAGGTGCACATCTGGTTGGTGGCCGCGCTGCATAGATGGTTAGTCTAAAGGGCAGTATGCGGGTTCTGCAACAGCGCCATCGCCCAATGCCAAAACGGAAATGAAGTGTAAAGCCTGGTGGCAGGTTTGCACAAGGTGCATCTTATCGTGCAATGGGCGTGTGTATTCACCTGCGTCATTTCGGAGGCTGGGGACAAGAGCAGCGAAAGCGGCAGCGAGCAAAATGTGTGGAGTCTCCAGCACAATAGGGGGGTAGACTTGCAAGTGCGAATGAGCCAGAGGGAATTGTGATCTTGGTGCCCTGAAAGGGATGCTCTGCAGTGGAGAAGTGCACACATGTAACGGCTGCTCTGCTCCCTCGCTATGTCCTATTTGCCATATGGGAGAAAGAATGGCCCGCAATAATATCCTTTGCGCGGCCAATGCATACCAAGGACAATGAGGCTGGTGCGCTGCTTCTGCGGGAACGCAGCGCAGGAAAAGGGGGAGTGGGCAGCACGTTGCTGTGTGGTATTTTGCTCGCTTCTTTTCTGACCATCCCCCCAAACCCTCCCACATAAGTGGAGTGGTTTGGTATTCAAAGCCACCATGGCTGCTGGTCAAGGGCCTTAAATGGACAGGTGCCACATTGCAGGTGCAAAAGGGGTTAGGCTTTTGCAGGCATGGTGCGGGTGTGTAGGCGAGAGCAGCATAGGATATTTGTGCTGCAGTAGGCGGTGGCAGCAGAGGCAGCGACTGCTGGCAAAGGGCTGCCTTTGGGGAGGTATGTGGGTGGGGTTCGATAGGGAAGAATCTAGGTTGCAGTGCAAAAATGCACTCGTGCGAGCATGGCGGAAGCATAATGCAATGGAACGTGAATGGTGTCATAGGTGCCCACATACACACATATGGGAACATGCGGGTTGTACATATATGGCTGTAGCGCTACGGATGCGGAGGCTGTGTATTGTTGGATCTGGGGTCAGCTTGTGTGAACTAGCGTCTCAGATTGGGAAATTGAAAGCCTACCCTTCTATGGCCACGTTTTACGCCGAGTGCCTCAAAGTCGGACTCCTGAATGTCGGCTATCTACAATAGAAACATCGCGCATGGCGGAGAGAGGAAGAGAGCTGTGGAGGGGCGCTGAGTAAAGCATTTGCATCCCCGAAGAATCGAATCCCGTCATGTGAATCAGAGCGCAAAAGGCATGCGGCAACAGCTGCCTGCACAGAGATGTACTTACAGCCTCTAGTCGGTCAAAGCCCTCGCGCTTGAACGACTCGTAGTACTGCATCAGCTCCAAGCTACTCAGGAAACTGTACAGCTCGTCGTTCTTGCGCTCCATTTTCTCTTCCCCAGCTACTGGTCGATGCAGAGTTACCCAAGAAAAAGCAGCAGCACAAAACATACCATCAGGAATTCGTAGAATATGACATCTCTTCCCATTAATTTCACACAGCTTTTCTTTACTCCAGCAAGTGCCAGCGCTTGGGATACGTCCTATCAATACGGCATCCTATCTTGCTGAAGACTCGCGCCGATGTAGCGCGAGCAGGTGGTTGTTTCAGGACGAAGCAGCAATGAAGTAGCGAGGGAAGGATATTTTGAAAGAGAGCAAGAGAGATTGGTGGAGAGGCATTGGCATTCCAGCGAAGCTGTTGTGGATGAGCGCAGCCATAGAGAAGTCCAGGGCTGCCATCTGCCCGCAAAAATCACATTCTGGGATGCCAACGGAGGAGGGGGCGTGCCGACAGGTGCCAGCCCGCCTTCGAGACACAGCACAGTCTGTTCAGCGCTGAAGCAAAACGCAGGTGTG
Organism: Martensiomyces pterosporus; assembly: GCA_025201845.1. NCBI lineage: Eukaryota > Fungi > Kickxellomycota > Kickxellomycetes > Kickxellales > Kickxellaceae > Martensiomyces > Martensiomyces pterosporus. The sequence continues at coordinate 48,694 of MU604008.1, read as the reverse complement.
AGTGGTTTTGCTGAGCGCGTATGGGGGGTGAAGGAGGAGGGGAGGAGTGCAATCGAGGCATCACAGCTGCAAGTGCAGCTATGGCAGATGTGCCCTTTATAAAGGAAGCTGTGGCTCCAAAGGCGGGTAGCGATGCTCTGAGCGTATAAACCCGCTAGCAAGTGCAGCTGCTGTGGATACGGAGCGGATATATGGCGTCGAAGAGCATGCCTGAGGCGTAGCCCCCGCCAGGCTCCATGCGCGACAGGCATAATAGATACCGATGATATTAAAAATAGCCTGCAGCTTGCCTCTAGCGAGCCGTAGAGAGGAGGAGCTGTACTTACTTTCGCTGAGCGTACAGAAGTGCTTGGCAGCGTCAAACGCAGATACTAGCGCGCAGGCTCGAAAAGGGAAGGGAGGAGAGTGGAGGCCAAGGGAGGAAGGTGGTTTGTATAGGACAAGAAATCTTACAAGTCGGAGGGAGAGCAAGGAGCCAGGGAGAAGAAAATAAACAAATAGAATAGAAAACAAAAAACATTGAAAAGCAGTCTCTACGACGGCTATGCCCCCGCCTCCAGCTGCCTTTTTGTGATCTGGGTCCATTAAAAGGCCGACTGTGGGTGAAAGAAGGTGGCAGCGCCAGCTGCGGTGGTGGTGGTGGCAGGTCCCTCCTCCACGCCCGCAAGTTCACATATGAAGAATAGCCTGAACACCCCAGGCGAGCGAAAGAGCGAGGCAAAAATAGCAAGGGATTGAGGTAGCAGAGCACGAATGGGGGTGTGGTTGCCCTTGTTCCGTGTGTGGTGCGTACCACCCCCTCCTCCTCTTGCTCCTGGCTCACACACCGTACTGCACCTGCCATTGTAGCGCTCTATGGCTGAGTTATTATAACGGCCGTTTGCGGTGGGCGAACAATCAGCCTGCTGTGGTTGTGCTGAATCACGCTTTGGGGATGGATTTTTACCAGCAGCTTCAAGCAGTCGCTCTCGCTTCTGGTGCAGCCCAATATTGGCGCCAAAACCGCGAGCGCAGGGGTGCCAATGCCGTACATGTGCGTGAGGTCGGCTATTCGGAATGAATTCAAATGCCGCTGATATTTCCTAAGATTCGCCGAAGGGGATTTTGTAATATCAATTATGTTTCATGGTTGGCTTGTGTCTCTTTCAGAGTACGTGCATCCAAGAGCTCAGGGCATTGTTTGGCTTCCACTCTGGCTCTAATCTCCATGTGTCGCGCAGCAGCATGCTCTGTGCCTTTCCAGATTGGATGCCGTAGCACACTTTGAGGCAAAGTGAGAGGGCGGGGGTTGGTGGTAGCGACAAAAGCTTACCTCCTCTTGCAGCATGTGGTGTGGCGCCGCGAAAAGGTAGTTATATTGGACGCAGAGGAAGGGTCTGAGTCGTGCGGTCAGCAGCAGCAGCAGCAACTATGTTTTGGAACCCAAGTGCCAGCGTGCATGCATTGAATCTTTGCAGCACAGCATCATGTGCATAATAGCTGCTACAATAGGCATGAGGATAGCTTGAAAGCAGCAACACGTAAATCTGTTTGACGCAGCCCTAAATGGGCAGTAAACGCAGCAATGAGGGAGGAGAGGGATGCTAATCGATGCGAGAGCAAGGGCAGTGTCCAGCTGACGACGCTACATGATGAACCAGCAAAACACTCAGACACTGGTAAACAAGCAGCTGACGCTGAGTATCACCAAAATATTGCCAGTAGGCACAACAATAACAATTAGCTCAAGCAAGCAGCTGCTGAGCATGAAAAATCACGATGGCATCCCGTATTACCTCATCCTCCAGAGCTTGGGTGCTTCCTCCACCACATCCAGCCAACAATACTCGTCGCAAATTGACCGCTGGGGTCGATCTTTTTTCTCCACACATGCACCATGCTTTGTTGCTGCGCGTTGCTAAGCTGTCAAAAGCACCGTCTGCCAGCTCCTTTGCCCGGATTTGTCACAACAACGCGGCGGTGCTGTGGCATGCACAGCAGTGGAGTGGCATGTAAGGCGTCAAGCCATCCACCCTGCCGATCTTTAGCACCATTCAGGACGGAGTTGGGCACGCCGTGCTTGCCAAGGAGGAGCAGTGCATAGCACCAAATGTTTATTCACGTCATATGAAAGTAAAAGGGATAAGACGATAAACAAATGCCCTTGGCCCCCTGTTAGGAGACAATGCGATGAACCATGTCCAGGCAGGCTTCGGGCTGGTCTCCCGGAGACATATGCCCGGCATTCAGAATCACCCAGTGCGAGAGGTTTCCGCCGCTCCTCACATATCCCGCAAGCTCCTTTCCGATCCGCCATTGCTGGCGGTCGGATAGGGCAAACTTGTGTCTGGCGGACCACTCGAGTTCATTGAGCCATAGCGTATTGCCTGCAACACCATCGCGGAAATCAAACTGACCCTGGTTGAGCTGCACGGGGTAGCGCTCAAGCAGATAAGGGAAGAGCGGCGCCGTTGTGCGCATGATGTCTGCAGTCAAGTGGTAGTACACTCCCCAATCCTTGTCGTATGCAGTGTCCTCGCTATGAAGGGCCTTGCGGACAGCGGGCTGGTTGAGTCCCTTGTCTAGGTATGTGCGCTTGTACTGGTGGTTTCTCTGCCGAATGTCGTACCAGTTGACGCCACCAGTGACGTTCCTGAAGTAGTCAAACATCAGAAGGCGCGCCTGCGTGCCAAGCTCCAGGTCGCCGCTCAGCGTGTGGTTGAGCGCTTTGAACGCCAGCAGGTCGACAATATCCGCCTGGTTCGCATCTAAAAGCCCCCATGAAAAGCCAATCCCACCATGCGCAAGGATCTGGAGTGGCGGATGCACCCAGCTGTTGCCAATTGACACTCCCTTGAGGTTAATGAATTGCGGGTGGTCCCTGCCGAGCCTTTCATTCTCCTGGTCGATATATGCTGCAATTGCAGGCACGAACTTTCCACCGTACGATTCGCTGAAGACATGGAAATCGCGTCTGCGCAGCTCAGGCCTCAGATTATAGAACTCCTGCATAAATGTCCACATGTCCTTGCCCACGGCACGCATGTTGGTGACGTATCCGTTCGCAAAGTCGCCAGACTCGTCGGTGCTCAAGCCGATCTTCTCCCAGACGGACCTGTCACTTGGTGGCTTGCCCTGGCCCTTGGAGGGAGGGTATCCGTTGTTTACCAAGTAAAGGTCGTCATCGTCGTCTACAAGCAGTAAATCGAGCTCTTGCTGAGGGCGCTCAGCTTCGTTCCGGAAGTAGTGCTCGCGCATGCGCCTCGTGAACGCAGATGTACCGGGCACCTCGGACTGGCGTGTGCCAATAGTGCTGGCAAACCTTTCGAGGAAAGGGTGGATATGATGGGGCCACGCATGCATGGGGTTCGTCATCTCGTGCATGGTGCTGCGTGCCTCGGCCACAATGTACTCAGCAGACATGGGCGAGTCGATGCTTGAGTACTGGTTCACGTCGCCTGGATACTTGGCCCTCCAGATCGATGCGTTGCTAGGCAGCAGATGCGCCATGGGGTACAGGTCATCCAGCGTCAGGTTGACTTTGGGGTGCACCGAGCTGAATCCGGTTCCCACAGGCTGGTCAACCACCAAAAAGTCGTACTCATTGGCCCACGTCACATTCCTCCTTGTAAACTGGCCATCATCGGTGAGCTCCAGCGGCCCCATCTCAGTAAACAGCCCAATCATGGAGCTTGACCCAGGACCGCCCTGGATCCACAGAATGAGCGGCGGGTCCTCGACCTTTGGCGCAATGGCTGGGAAATACCAGTAGAAAAGCCTTGCAGACCCGCTGTCCTTTGCTGCACCAGCAGGCGTCCATTGGCGTACAGTGATGTGCCCGGAGTAGCTCTCGTGAAGCGGCTGCTCGCCGGCTTTGTAGGGAAGGCCAACAACCTGGTCGTCGGTGTATTTGGTGCTAGGTGCAGGGGCCGGCGCAGCACCAGCGCAGTTGAAAAGCGCGAGTGACGCACTAAACAGCACAGCCGCTCGGGCTAGAGAGCCCGGGTTCCCTGTTGCATAAACGCGCATTTAGGGCTGAATCTGCAAATAAAAGGGCGGAAAGGAGTTTGGCAGTGAATGCAGCAAGCCAGAATGAGCGATAGAGGAAAAGAGAGACAAAAAAGCGCGCACAGAGGAGGCACGGAAGTAGGAAAGGCCGTGCATGTTGCTGCATGGAGGAGCAGAGCAGAATGAGCAGAGCAGAATGAGCCAAGCACTGTCTTGTAAGCAATATTGTCTCAGGGGTGGCTTATTCCCACCACCGCTGCAGCCTAGCACAACATTGCCACAGGTGGTGTTGCGCGGATTAGCAATCACATGGCCAGCTGGGATATAACGCAATACATGTTGCATCCGCCACTCTTCATGCCTTATCTCTTCGTCTTCCGAGTTTTATTGTCATTAGTGGTGCTATCAGCCGCTTCCGCAAATAGCGGAGTATGCCTGCTCAAAATGCATAAAAATGGAAGCAGGGCGTTGATGCAGTAGGTCGTGACAGGGCACGCTGCACATCAATCGCGCTGGGGTAAGTGCTGCGCCAGTACGCCTGGTGGGCTCTTGAAGCAGCTGCTCACCAGACTTGTCAGAGAGGCCAGCGACTTGGTCTTTGGCGCATGAATTCTTCGGTGCAGTATCCGCTCTGCCTCTATTGCTACCATAAATAACATATGGATTTGCAAGTATATCGCCAGCTAGTGTAAATAGAGCAGTATGGTGTACCCCGGATGCGAGCACGCTTTCAGTCGCCTTCATCGGCAGCTTCGTAAAGAACGCGGATCTTTAGCGAGCAATCCGAGCAAGGTGCCATGTCTCGGCCGGCCTCCAGGTCATCTTCGCTGATAATATAGTTCCCGCTGCAGCGGCATGGGTATGAGTACGCAAGCGTCTGCTCGTCAAAGTCCATGTCATCCAGGTCAACCTCATCCTGCACCACGCCACGCGCCTTGCTTTGCACCTCGCTTCGCTGTCTGTCGTATTCTCGCCGTTTGATTTGGTCGCCAAGGGTCTCCCACGCCAAGCTCAGCTGGTGGAACTGGATCGGATTGGCATCCTTTGTAGATTGGGATGGCAGCTGGTTGCTGCTGTTTTGCTTATCAGGGTGCACTTGCCGACTCAATGCATAGTATGCGCGCTTGATATCTTCGTGTGAAGCCGTTGTCTGAACGCCGAGAACCGAGTAGTAGTCTGTGTGATGGCTCATTATTACCCGTCACTTTTTTCTCTTCCTTAACGCTCACAATCTGTACGCTGCGCTATGCTACAGCAGTCTTTGTTGACTGTTTACAGACTAGTGGCAGTAAAAAGTAGGCAATCAATAGAGGAATTATGCGCATGGCCAGAAAAAGGGGCAGGCGGCACGGAGAGCTGGCAGTGTAGCCTATAGCCAGCAGCCAATCTAGGTTTTGGGATTAGAGGAAATCGTCGTGTTTCCGCTTGAGCCCCATGCGCTCCCTTGCCAGATCCGAGATCGTGTAGACTTGCTGCTCAAAGGTAAGGTTGGTGTTGTCGATCACCACGGCGTCCGGAGCGATACGCAGCGGCGAGTGCTTTCTGTTGATATCGGCGTAGTCGCGCTCTTCCAGCTCTCGCGCAATCTCCTCCACCGATGGGTACTCTGCAGCGGCAGGCTCCGCAGATTCCTTGTTGCCCTTGCCGCTATTAGCAGCAGCAGCAGCATCAGCAGCAGCAGAGCCAGCACCACTCTCCTTGTTCCTCTCCTTCGGCTGGCTGTTCATCTCATCCCATCGCCGAATAGCACGTGCCATGGCAGATGCATCCAGGTATATTTTCAGCTCGGCGTTCGGGAAGATCGTCGTCCCAATATCCCTTCCATCCATGACCACTCCTCCAGGCATGCTTTCTGATCCATCGCCCTTTGCCTCTTGTGGCTTCGTCTCAGCCTTTGCTGCCAGCGACCTTTGAATATCCAGCACAGCAGAGCGGATCTTGCCATCGCTAGCCACTTTTGCCACAAATCGGTTCACGTCAGCTGTGCGAATCTCCTGCGAAACGTCTTGATCGTTCAGCAAAACCCGGACGCCTGGCACAGCTGTGCTGCTGGTGCTTAGCCCAGAGCAGTAGCTGCTTGGCTTGGTGGGCTGTATTAGTATATCGATCTTTGACCTCTTTATCAGACCAGCCAAGTTGTCGGCGTGCTCTTCAACATCTGTGATGCTCTCGCGCAGAGCCAGCAGCGTAGCGCAGCGGTAGATCGAACCAGAGTCAATGTACCCCAATCCAAGTTCTTGCGCGACCGCTCGTGCTGTGCTGCTTTTGCCCGAAGCTGCTGGGCCATCAATAGCCACGGTAAACTCACGGGCTGGCTGGAATCTTGTGTGCCTTAGGGCACTGGCGAGAATTCGAAACTTGCTGGTGAACATTTGCCCTGTGTATATGGAATGAATCTGAGTGTTTGCTCCTGAGAATGCATGCAGCAAGAAAACTTTGATTTGCAAAAGCAGCCAAGGCGGAAAGGAAGAGATAGCAGCCAAGAAGGCGAGTGATATCCGCACAGGTAGAGCGGGGATTGTGCGTCGAGGTTTTTCGCCAGACTATGTGGCTTTGAGAATGGATCAGAAGCCACGTGTGGCAGAGAAAGGCCAATTGCAGCCCAGCAGGCTCGCGCTAACATAAATAGGCAATAGCAGCCCTGCTTTGCTGCTTTGGCACACCTTCAGCTCCTTTGTTTCCCTTCAGCTCTGCATTCTGCCATTTTATTTCATTCTGTCTCATTTGCTATTTCCCGCTCAGCACAGCACTATCTTTCGAGCTCGAGAAGGCTACTCAAAGCCAGCCCTTTGCCTGTTGCCTGGCTGTTTCTCTATCGCCCAAAGAGTGCCAGACGCGGCGTCGATTCAGCAAATAGTTGACGGAATGTCCCAGGAGAGCTTGGACATCGTCCGTAGCCTGGTTACGCTGGTCTCCCGGACGTTCTACGAGGACAAATTTGTGCTTGCTTTAGACTTTCTCAATCGCAAGGAGCGGGCACGCGAGGATGTTCTGGCCAAGTACCTGCATGTCCAGTCGCGAGAGGTGCACAAAATATGCGGCAAGCTGCGAGAGGACAAGCTTCTGCGGTCGGAGAAGCGTGCTGAGGCCCGTGAGCCTGGCCAGCAGCCGTTCCAGCGCACATACTACCACCTGGACTACAAGCTCTTTGTCGACGTGGTGAAATGGCGCATGTGGAAGCTGCAGACGCTGGTCAAGGCCAAGATGGAGCAGGAGCTGCAAAAGCTCGGGTACGAGTGTCCCTCGTGCAGCGCGCACTACTCAACCATGGAGGCGCTGTCGCTGGTAGACTTTGCCTCTGGCTTGTTCCTATGCGACAACTGCGGGGCGCAACTGGAGGATAACAAGGACTCGGAGTTCTCCCAGGAGTCGCAAAAGGAGCTCTCGCGGTTTATGGAGCAGTGCCAGCCCATTATCAATCTGCTAAAGAAGACCGATTCTATCATCCTTCCACCGCCAACACCCTTCAGCGAGGTGCCGCCACCGGATATGAGCGGCGACCAGGATGCAGGGTTTGATGGCAAGGGCCAGCAGGGCAATGGCAAGGAGCTGAATGTAGCAAGGGACACTGGTATCAACACGGGCGAGATTGTCATTGGGTTTGCGCCTGACTTGACGCCAAAAGAGGCAGCGCGGATTCGTGAGGCGGAGCTTGAGCGCAAGCGCAGGCAGAATGCGCTCCCTGCGTGGCATATCTGGTCAACCGTGTCTGGCGTGCAGATGGTGGTTGACCAGAAGATCACCCCCGATGCGCGTGCTGTGCACGGAAAGTACGTCGAGAAGCACCAGCTGCTCAGGCACCGGTGGGACAAGCGTGCCAGGGCAAAGGCTAGGATTGCTGAGCGCGAACTTGCAGAGGCCAAGCAGATTGCAGCCGCTGGTCAGCGCGAGCTCAAAGAGGAGCGCGAGGAGCAGGATGAGGCTAAGCGCGAGGGGCTCTACTCCAGGTATTACTCGGATATCGCCGAGCGTGTGGGCATTGACTTGCCTCACGACCCACGCGAGGGCTACCAGCACCTGCTGGACCAGCTGGCAAGGGAGGAGGAGCATGAGCGGGCTGAGAAGGAGAAGAGGAGGCTGGAGCAAGAGAAAATTGAAAAGGAGATGCAGGAGGCTGCGGCGGCTAACAGCACCGATAAGGGACCAGGCTCGCATGGGTACCGCCGGTACCGCAGCAAGTACAGCCACCACCATGCTGACCGTAGCAAGGGTGCTCATGACAAGAGCCGCCCTGCGTGGAAGATGAGCAAAAGGCTGTTTGCGTTTGCTGACTTGGAGCCAGCAAAGCCCGTCGATGGTGCTACGGCAGCAGCAGCACCACCCAACGGCGCCAGGCAGCCCAGCCCCGAGGCAAGCAAGGTGCCAGACAGTGCTGACCAGACCGCTGTGCCTGCAGGGGCTGAAGATGCCGTCGTTGAAGACGCGGATTGCCCCGACCCCTACCTTGAAGGCATCTATGCCCTGTCGCAAAGCAAGCGCCGCAAGCTCGGTCTCTATGACGTCACTTTGGAGGAGCTGTCAGATGCCGTTCCCGATAGCATTGTGGTGGAATCGCCAGACAGAGTGCCAAACGTCGACATCTACGTTGATGGCCAGTCAAAGTCTGCGGCACATATCACGGCGGAAGATGAGGACAAAATGACGCTCCAAGAGTATACTGAGTACTGGAATGTCTGGCACCAGGCTCAGCGGCAGGCTCAGCGGCAGGCTCAGCAATGACGCACATGCAGCGATGGCCATAGCTCATGCACCCGGCTGCTTGGCCGGAGGGATGCAGCCGGCGCCCCTTCCTCAGCGGCCTGCCACTAGCTGGCTACTCGTGCTGCTGTTTATTTGCATACAGCGTTCAATTTCTTCGTCTTGCTCTCATGGCCTCATGACCGCTCGTCGGGCTTGTGGGCAACCCAAGTAGTGACCACTTGAGCCAGCTATCCCGCGCAGCAGGTGATCGCGCTTTACTTTTTTGCTCTCCTATACGCTTTGTGCCAGCAACACCAACAGCAGAAAATCAATATACAGTGGGTGCTGGCATTCTCATTGCGTGTGTGGGCGTGTGGAATGGAGCCCCGCATGGCAGGCTGCTCTGTCTCTCCTTTGCTTTCTCCTTTGCTTCTTGCACACGTCGTCTGTTTGTGCGCTTTTTCTTCCGCTCCTTTTTTCGCTTTTTTTATTATTTTCAAACCAGGTGACCGGCTTACTAAGCGCTACGCAGCATACATATCACTATTGCGTAATTTATACATGGCTGTGCGGGCAACCAAGGGATGGAAGACGCGGGGGTGTGCTATTGTGGCTGCTCTTGGAGTGTGTGCGCTGGGCTGTGGCCCTGCCGTGCACAACGAGGTCGCCGAGCGTGCGCGGCAGTGGTTCCACGAACAGCAGGGTAAGCCAGGCGCCGACAGGGTTGCTTTTTACCGAGATATGCTTGACCGCCACCCAGAGTCGCTGCAGGCTGGGGTTGCATTCCCAGACTGGGGCTATGGCTGTCTGTCGATGGACGATCAGGCCGAAGCCGCACACTGGACGCCGTTTCTAGAGTACGGTGTCGAGTACCTTGCCGGCAAATACGAAAAGCCGTATGGCGAGCGAGCACAGCAGCTGGTATCCTTTCTCTTTGGCATTGCCTCCCATCAAGTGGCCGACGAGCAGTGGCATAGCCTGGCTGGTTTGCGCGAAGGAATCATGGAGGTTCTGGCAAACTCGACGTTCAATGGCGAGTTCTCCAGGGCACACGATACCCTGGATGTTGGCGGCGACTTTGCGCTGGCGCACATGAACGATCTTGGATACATGTTGGACAAGTGGACAGTGCCCGTTGATGACGTTATCGAGATCTACAAGTCGATGGGCCTGGCGGTGCCAAAATGGAAGCTGAACATCTGCATTACACGTCAGTTCTACGCAATGGAGGCTGTCAAGAGGTTTGGGCAGGGGTTGTTCCCCTCGTATGCATCGAGAGCGCCTATGCTCACTGAGCGGATAGAGGATTACTATATTGGCGGGCTGTTTGCCATGGCGACCACGACGAGCGACTGCTGGTACTCGCTGATCGATTGGTTTGACACGGGCAACTTTTCGAAAAAGTGCATGGTAAGCGACAGACGCCGACAGCACGTTCCTGGATCACGGAGGAAGCCGCCAGCTCCATCGTTCTTGGATAGAATCATGCCACACCTAGCGGATCAGCGATGGATACAGGACCTCAACCGGACAACCACGGCACTGGAGCGCGAGGGGGTGCTCCACTTGGTAGCCAGCACTGGCGGGGTTTCACACTTGCCAAGCGCTGCTCGGAAGGGATACAGTGCACACAACGGCGGGCGGCAGCGTGGCTTTGCTGCCCAAGCGGAGCGCTTCTCAGCGCAACGGCAGAATCAGGGCGCAAAGGAAAGGACCAGGATAAAAATAGCCGACAAGTGCGCAGAGCTCACCACGCTGTATCCAAAGGCCAAGCACCTTTACTCGCTCAGCGCGTACTCGGGGTTCGGAACAGCATTGGCCATGGGGGATTTCAGCGGCGATGGGCGGACCAGTGTTGCAATTAGCGCACCCTACTACAAGACACGCAGCGCCAAGGAGGACAGCAGCATAGGTGCTGTGTTTGTTCTTGAGGACCCAGATCTGTTTTATGCGTTCTCTCAGCAGAATGTCGTTGACGCTGATCCGCTGATCCTGACTCCAGCGGCGAGTGCTGGTGAAGAGCCGGAAGCTGGCACTGTGCGGTACTCGCTGTTTGGATCGTCCATGGCGGTGGTTGACTTTAATGCTGATGGAATCGATGATCTGGTCGTTGGGAGCAGTGGGTATGGCAGGGACGCTACAGGGGCGATGCTGGGCCGCGTTGACGTTTACCTGGGACATGCTGGATCGGGCCTTTCTGCCGTGCCTGACTTTTCGCTGACTGCCAAGCAGCTTGCTCTCTATACCGATAGCCCATGGTCTCACCAGAGAATCGGCGGGTTCTTGTATGGCGAGGACCTCAATAACGACGGGTTTGTCGACCTGGTCATCGGAGCGCCTTACCACTCCGATCTCCCATATGAGCTGCACTCGGGACGAGTGTTTGGGTATATTTCAAAACAGGGCCGGAGCAGCAGTGGCCAAATGGGTCCTCCTGACTTTTCCCTGGCCTCGCCTAAACGACATGCGTTTGAGTGGTTTGGGTTTGCAGCAAAGGCTGTGTACTTGAGAGACTTTGGCACGACGCTGCTTCTTGTTGGCGCGCCTGGCCACAAGGCACACGACGCTGCGTCCAACCACACGCTTGCAGGCAAAGTGTACGCGTTTGTCATCCCAAACAACACAAGGGCACCGCCAGTGTACGAGGGACTGGAGTTCACGTCGATGAAGGAGGCCACCCAGCTGGGCAGCCAGATCCATCTGTGGGAGGTGGACGATGCGGGTGAGCCTGGCAGCCTGCCAATCGTGTTGTTTGGCTCGCCGTCCGAGCAGAACACGGCGATAGCACAGCACCTTAGCCACGGCGTGCTTGACTCGCTGGTGAATCAGGCCCCTGAGCGTGGGTGGCAGGCAGGCGAGGTGCGGGTGATCGACCCAGTCCACTGGGTACGGCAGACGCACCAGCCCAGCGAGCACCACGAGCTTGGCAGCGCCAGCAGTGGCGGCAGCAGCGATGGCGACGACAAAGAGAGGTTTGCTGGGCTTTTGAGCACACTGCGCGGTGTGCAGAGCCCGGGCCACTTTGGGAGGTCGCTGGCAACGACTGGGTCGGAGGTGTGGATCGGCGAGCCCCTGAGTGACTTGGAGGACGGCCGGGTGTACAGATGGCGGCCAGACTTTGAAAGGCCAGAGTGTCTCTATGTGCCCAGCGCAATGGGCCGAGCGCGGTTCGGGCACCAGATAAAGATCGCGAAAAGAGGCGGCAAGGAGCTTCTCGCAGTAAGCATGCCCCACGACAGCCAGTTTTCCAGACTGACAGGCAGCGTCCTCCTGCTGCAGAAATAGACGCTGCCGATTCACACACATAGCTTGGCTGCTGCTTGGCTGCCAACAGTAAAGCACATCGAGGCGAGTCGGCGGCTGCATGGCTCGCTGATTATCGTAAGGAGAGAGGGGCAAGACTCGCTGGTACGTTTCGGTTGATAGGCGGGATAGGGGGCTTGCTGTGGCCACATTGTCGAATTTTTCCCCATCTGTGCTTAGCGCCCCTGAGCTCTCGCTCTCACGCTTCTCGTTCTCCTTATCTCTTGCTCCGCTTTTCTTTTCTATATGCTCCAGAGCTTCTCTCATTTCACTATTATTCTCATTTCGTTCACAGGCTTGTCTGCTGCCGCACTCATAGACATCTGCACCACTTGATCATGTCGATCCAAGAAAACAGCACTGGGCCCTCTGCTGCCGCCGAGGCTGTCACTGCCGCCGCCGCTGCCGCTCCGGAGGCACCAACTACACAGGACGCTAGCACCTCTGCCATTTCTACTGAAGCAGACGAGCAGGTCGCTGCTGCTGCTGCTGAAATGTCTCCAGGTACGTACACCCATTGTCGAGCAATTCTATAGAATGGCACAGCACCTAGCCATGGCAGCACCAGCACTAACTGCTACTGCGTCGTTGCCCTGCACCAAGCACATTTATCTTCGATAGAGGACCAGCCATACCAGCTCACCATCAAGGCACCTAACGGATCGATCGTGTCGCTTATCGTAAGTACCAGCACGCGCTAGAGAGAGCTTGCTTTTATCAGCCAGTTTCTGGCCTATTCTGGATCCATAAAGCCCACTGACAGCCAATGCCGGCCTCTGCTGTTATCTGCTGCCGTGGCCTTCCTTGTCCTTTTTAGGCTACTGCGCAAGAGGCTGTTCAGGACCTCAAGCAGGTGGTCAGCGAAAGCCCCAATACAATCGAGTACTCGTGCTTCTATCTGGCTCTCGACGGCCAGAGGCTGAACGACTTTGCCGAGCTTGGCGAGATCGAGGGGCTTCAGAAGGACAGCCAGCTCGAGCTCTTTGAGGATCAGTACACCGAGCGTGAGGCTCGCTTGCACGTCGGCCGTCTTCGCGATCTCCTTGCTGGCCCCACTACTGCCGACCCGCTGGTTGCTGGTCTGGACGCTGGTGCCTCTATTTTCTCGACAATCAAGTACCCCGACGGAACCCCCACTGACCTTTCTGCTGCTGCTGATGGTGGCGACTCGGTCTCCGAGTCAGACAGCAACAAGACTAGAGACCCAGCCAAGAAGGAGGGCAAGAAGGGTGGAAAGAAGAAGCGCGCTGCAGCAAACGGCGAGGCAGAGAAAGCTCAGGAAGAGGTGGCTGAGGCAAGCACCGAAGAGGCAAAGCCCGCTGTTGTTGACCATGCATTCAAGGACTTTGAGTTTGGCAAGGTTTCACAGTTCAATGTCATCTCTACCAGCGAGGCCATCAAGAAACTCAGTGTCCCCCAGTGCATCAAGCAGATCACGCTTAGCGGGTGGAACCCTGTCCCTCGCTACCGCCAGCTCAATGGCGACTTGATGTACCTGCTTGTCACTACGTTGGAGAACCAGAACTACCACATCACTGCCTCGCGCGATGGGTTCTTTGTCAACGCGTCCAGCCTCACCCACTTCAACCCCGAGCAGTACGGTGTCGCCCGTGCCGGGCAGCAGGGCACACGCGACCCCGAGTTCTACTGTGCGCACTCGCTGATCACGCTTCTCAAGAAGCTCTCGCCAAGGTTTGGTCAGGGTCTTGCCAAGCTGCAGCAGGAAGCAGCACTGCGCGATTCGGTCGAGGTTCTCCCATTCGTCTCTGCCGAGCACGCCGCCTCTACCTGGCTCGTTCGCTCCGGCGAAAACAGGGCCCCAGAGTCCTACGATGCTGGCCGCCCGCAGGAGGTGTACCTCAGACTGGGGTCCCAGATCTCCGACTCGCTGCGCGATTGGAACGAGGAGCTGCAGAGCATCCGCGAGATGCCTCGTGGCAACCTCTCCGAGCGTGTGCTGCGTGATCGCCAGATCCACAAGTGGCACTCGGAGTTTGCGGAAGCCGCCATCCATGGCGCCATGGCTGTTGTCGAGGACGAGATGCCGCCGCTGAACCCGACCGACCCATCTGAGCAGCACATGTACCTGCGCGACAACATCTTCTTCAGCAAGGGATTCGATGGGCGCGAGACCTTCACAGAGCTTGGTGGCGACGAGGCAGCACACGTGGCCACCGGTAAGGACATCACCGGCGTGCGCCTGCTGAACCAGCTCGATGTCGAGGGTCTGAACACGCTTGGCAGCGTTGTTGTCGACTACCGCGGCGTGCGTGTTGTTGCGCAGTCGGTGGTTCCTGGAATCTTCCGCCGCCAGGACACTACGCAGATCATCTACGGCAGCGTCGACAGCGGCGCCACAGTCGGCAGTGACCCCGAATTCCACAAGGCTATGGAGCCAGTGGCCAAGGCACTTCACTTTGCCGAGCACTCTGTCTTCAGCGAGGCAGGCGAGGAGTCGAAGCTGTACACATCTGTTGACGTCAAGGGCCTCGTGGGCACCGATGGCCGCAAGTACCTGCTTGATCTCTACCGCATGACCCCGATCGATGTCGAGTTTTTGGAGAGCGAGTGCGAGGAGAAGGCTGATGCGGAGCTCCCCGCATACCCACACAAGCTGGTTCTCATGCGCCCGGAGCTTCTTGATATCTTCTGGGAGAGCAAGATCCGCAAGGCTGTTCAGGAGTACGCGATTGAGAAGACCAAGAGCGCTGAGGCGGCAAAGGACGAAGCCGCCGACAAGACGGAAGGCGCTGGTGAGGCGCAGCAGACCCCCGAGGAGAAAGATGAGCCCAAGCCCGCTGACGACGCTCAGGCAGCAGAGGAGAGCGGAGCAAAGGACCTCTTGGGCGACTTTGACTTTAGCCTCAACTTCAGCCCTGATGCCTTTACGCCGATCGAGCAGCAGCGCAAGGGCACCAGCGAGTCTGACAAGGAGCTCTCGTCTGCCGTGCGCAGCGCCTCAAAGTTCCTTCGCGAAGTCAGCGTTCCGTCGCTTGCCCGCGATCTTGCCTCTTACAGCACTTCGCCGCTCAGCGGCAGCGCACTCGTTACTGCCATGCACCAGCGCGGCATCAACATGCGCTACCTGGGCATGATCGCCTCGCTCCTTCCTTCGGACGTTGAGAGCGCTCAGAACGTCCGCCGCCTGGTTGTGCACGAGATGATCTCTCGTGCCGCCAAGCACATTCTGCGTGATCTCTTCCGCCTGGTGCCTGCCCGCCTGCACTCCGAGGTCTTTGCCCACGTCGTCAATGCGCTCATTTGCACCGAGTACTGCGCCGACCCGACTGCCCAGCTCTCGGCCGAGGCAAGGGCCATCCCTGAACTCGCGTCTCTTACTCCCGAGGCACTTGCCGACCTTGTCAAGGCCCAGGTCGCTCTGCGCTTCCGCTTTGCCCTGCCTGACGACTTTGTCGGCAAGTTCATTGCTGGGAGCGAGCACATTCTCTTGCGCGAGGTGTGCCTGAAGGCTGGTGCTCAGATCGCCATGCGTCAGTACTACTTCGCTCGCCCGGCCGAGGAGGAGATGCATGCTATCGCCATGAAGACCGTTGACCCCTCAATTAAGCTGAACAAGCAGATGAAGCGCCAGATCAAGGAGCAAGTCGACAAGGAGCTCTCGCGCCCGATGACTCTGCTGCCCGGCGATGTGATGAACTTTGTCGCTCTGACGAAGGTCTCGACTCATAACTCGTCCTTTGCCGACGAGGCCTTTGAGGCTGGGCGCATGTCGCTAGAGCAAGGGCAAAAGGAGCTTGGCCTGGAGCTGCTGCTGGAGTCGCTTGCGCTCCATGAGCAGACGTTTGGATTCCTGCACTCGGAGTCTGCGCGCTGCTATGCTGTGGTTTCGCTCGCCCACTACGATGCCGGCGAGTATGCTCTGGCTGCTGAGTTTATGACCAAGTCTGTGATCATCTCCGAGCGCACTGTCGGCCTCGACGACCCTCTGACTATCCACGACTACCTGAATCTGGCGCTCTACGAGCACGCTCGCGGAAACACGCTCCTGGCTCTGCGCCTTATGCGCCACGCAATGGACCTGTGGAACCTGGTCAACAGCCCCGACCACCCTGACTTGGCCACCGCGCACAACAACATCGGCGTCATGCTGCAGTCCCTGCGCCAGTACGACGACGCGCTGAAGTTCTTCAAGTCGTGCCTTGAGATCCGCAGCAAGCTCCTCGGAACTGACAACGTCCTTGTTGCCAACGCCATGCACTCGCTTGCAAAGGCGTATGCCGTCACTGGCGACTTCAAGTCTGCTGTGCAGGTCGAGCGCGACTCGCACAAGTTCTTTAGTGAAAAGTTTGGCGACGAGGATCCCCGCACCAAGGAGACCGCCGAGTGGCTCAAGGAACTCACATTCAATGCTGTCCGGTCAGCCAAGCTGTCGAGCGCTGCTCGCAAGAAGCTCAGCGAGGCTGTTGCCACTGCCGGCCTGATGCAGATGGAGAGGGATGGCAGGGGTGCCGCCGAAGCTAGCTCCGGTGCTCCTGGCGGAACCAGCTCCAAGGGACACCTGCCCATCGATGACCTGCTCAAGTTCATCACTGGAAGCACCAACCCCAAGCCCAGAGGCGGGCGCCGCGGCAGGGGACCCAAGGGCAGCAGGCGCTAGGCCGCTTTGGATGCTCGACAGCACCGTTCCATACCGCTTTCTACAACTAATCCCATCCGTTTCATCGCCCTGATCAAATAGACTGCCATCACCTATGCCATCATGTTGCAGCCCGCACGCACCGCCTGCCATTTTAGCTATTTCTCGCTCTTGGCTCGACTCCGCGGCACTCGCTCAAGCTTCTCGAGCGGCTCGCATTTTTATCAGTGATTATTGCCCCTGCCTTGCAATGCAATTCAACGCTTCTGCTTCTCATTTGCATTTTCTTGTTTTCTTGCTACTCTTGCCAGCGCCCTTATCTTTCTCGGCTTGAAGCGGCAGGACGACAGTTGGAGGCAGCCAGACTGGGAGTTTTCAAAAAAGCCGTGAGTTCCTTTTGCTGATTCGCAGACGAAAGCCGACGAACCAAGCACTGGAAGAGCGGGTTAGCGGAGAGTCGCGCTTTTGCTGAAGCTAGTATTTAGTATAACCGCCCTCTGTTCACATGCGGGGGCTAGGCTGCCTGGTTGCGAAATGCGCGCCCGAAACTCTGGCAGCTCATGTTCGGTTACGGCATTCTCAGCGCGGCGTGAATCCCCAGAGACCGCGGGGTAGTCGCGCCTCTTTTGGGGCAGCAGCTGATCCAGTTTTGGAGTACTTTCGGCGTGTATCTGCCTTCGCCGAAAGTCGCCTGGGCTCCACAGCATTAGCTGTGTGCACTTCTGGATCGTACAATACGGCGTCGCTATCTAGGCGGTGTTGCGCCACTAACGCACGGGGCTATGCTGAGAACTACACAAGGCATACGGGGCACCCACAGCCAGTGATTGACACTTCGGATCTCGAGTCGCTGCTAGATAGATTAACAGACGTCTCCTTGGCGGCAGAGGCCGCAGGAACAGCAGAGCTCATATCGCCTGGCGAATTCACGCATTGGCGCACGCTGTTTGATGGACTGAAGGATCACAAGCCAGGCAGCTATCGCGGCGGTATGAGCGCCATGGACGACGATTCTTTGGAGCCGGCAATCCGGATAATGCTGATGGTAGCTGATATTTGCACAAGAAGCTCGAAGGCATTGGAAATGGGTTTGGCGCAAAGGGCCCTCGATGAGCTCTTTTCCCGATCTGCGGCGTTTGCGAAGGCAAAGCTGCTAAATTCACACGTAGCGCAGGGCGTGGATTCCAGCAATGGCGGGTCAGCGGGCTCGCCACCGACCTCGGTATCCCTCAGGATCGCCTACAGAGCTGTTGAGCAGGCAGCCTCATGCACTATTGAGGGCTGGCTGGCGCTGGGGCGGCAGTCAAAGGCAGTGGGCGCGTTTAGGGCGCTACTCGAGGTTGACAAAGGTTGCTGTCGGCTATGGAGCTCTGTGGTATCGGATACACAACAAGAGTGTAGCACTGCCAGCCAAGCTCCGACGTATGATCTGTGCCTGGCTGTCATTCATACACTGGCATCGATGTCAATCCACAAGGGCATTCTGCTGCAGCTAACCAGCATGCTTATCGGCAAAGACTGCAGGGTGCTTGGCCATCTGCCTGAATCCGCAGTCACGGATCTGCTAATGGCGCTTTATCGGAGGCAGTGTTACAGCGAAGTCGTTCTGTGGGCGGCCTGAATCCGCAGTCACGGATCTGCTAATGGCGCTTTATCGGAGGCAGTGTTACAGCGAAGTCGTTCTGTGGGCGCACCAATTGCCAGCCAGACTAGTGAACGCAGACATTGCCCGAATTGTGCTTATTTCGCTCCGAAAACAGCAGCTTGCTCAATACGCAGGCAGTCGAAAATACAAGCCCAGACCTAAAATGCATCAGCAGATGGTGCGCAGGGTGTGCAAGCGGGATCACTTCACGGAGGGCCATGCATCGAGAGATCCTGCCCGAAGCCTTGCGCACAGAGTCGTGAACTCGCTGAGCCACCGTGACCCAAAGCTAATGACATCGATGCACCTGACAAAGCTGCTAGAGATTGAGCTGGGATCGGTGCCGCCCTCGTTTGCGATCCCGCACGATATGCACCTATGGCTTGGCGACTTTAGAAAGCACCGTGTTGATCCGTGCGTGCAGACGTTCACCGTTATCATTAACGCGTATATCCGGCACGGGGACGCAGAGTATGCTATGCGGGTCTTTGAGCAGATGCAGCTAGGGTCGCTGGCCCTGACACTTCCGGATCGCTCAACCATATCAATTTCTGTGCCACAGCCGAACGAGGTAACTGTAGCCAGCATCGCTGGTGCTTGGTGCAGCAGCGGTCGCTGGGAGAGAGTCAGAGATGTGCTGAACTACACAGAAACGCACGGAATGCCTGTTTCCCAGCGACTTGTTACGCGCATTGTATCGGAGGCGGTTGATCGTGGCGAGATGGCAATTGCTGAGCAGATATGGACCAAATACGGCCATGCACACGGGTCTCTAGCAAACGAGATGAAGAAACAGGGCGGCGTTAACACTAGAGCGCTCGCAAAGCTTGTGCTGGGATACTCGCGTGCTGGGTCCGTGGACAAGGCGCTGCAGCTATTTGAAATCGCCTGCAGGAATGAGCTTCCGAGTGCGGGCAAGGCTTACGCCGAGGTGGCACATCTCGCGGGTCTTTTCAATGCGGTCTTGCGCTGTTCCCTCGATGCGATACAGCCCAGCAGCATTAGCAGCAGCCTGTGCTTAGGCGAGGGTGCAGAGCAGACTAGGGCGGGACCAAGCTCTAGGGCCATGTCAGTTGCGCTCAGGCACGGCATTCGATATGATATCGCTACATACAACGTGCTGTTGGCCCGGCTTTCTCATGTCGCGTGTGGGTGCATCCAAAGCGAAGCCAAGGCCGATGTGGCTGATGCGGACCGAGCAGCGCTGGCAGATGCTACAAGCGCAATGCACAAGCTATACCTGCGCTTGCGCAGCGAGGGGCTTGTTCCAGATGACACGACTCTGTCGCATCTGATACCCATGTGGGTGCATCTGGGTCACTCTGACCTCGTCGCTGCAAGCTGGCAGATGTGCATTCAAAACAGATACCAGCACAAGGTCAAGCAAGTGAGGCGGCACATCATGCATAGCGCAAAGCGCTGGGGCGTCGAAGCAGAAACATCACGATTGCTGGCAGTGGAGTGATGCTCAGACGCGCGAGAGCATCGTGGGCACTGTGAACTGTATGCTTTTGTTTTACCTGATGGTATATACTAGATGCTTGCGGCTGTGTATTTTGTAGTTGGATAATGGCAATTAAAAGACAGAAGAGCGACACGCTGCCTTAGAAGATGGCTGCGCTTTCTGACGGATACAGTCTAGAATCCCCAGTACTTGCGGGCCCGATCCCAGGCACCCTCAAGAGTAAGCGCTGGGCGAACGTCCAAGTAGAAGGAGGGTGCAAGGGGGTTGCGTTCGTCCTTCTTGCCCTCGTAGAAATCGATCACATATCGAACGGGTTTGCCGCATCTATCAACAGTCCAGTCATGTCTATCAAATGGCTTGCGATATCCGAGCATCGTGCGGAACCGGGCTCTGGGCGTAAGATCATTTGCCTTGCCCTCGAACCTCAGCAGCTGGGGGCCACCACAAGTGCTCTTGTGCATGTTCTCCCACTCCAAGATGCGATTCCAGCACATTTCGTTGACAGCGTTGTGGATCGGGACTACCGACTTCATATCCTCCTCACGCGGGTTCCAGTTCTTGCGCTTCATTGCGTTGAAAAACATTTGCTCGGACGGGTAGATCCACCTATCCTTGTGCGCTTTGCTGCTGCCCTCTGCCTCCCTCTTTACGGCATCGCCATCGGTGTCGTGTAGCGCTGGGCACTCGGATGGGCCAGCCGATTGGTATCTGTCCGCACGCGGAATTGACGACATTGTGCGCTCCGTTGAAAGCGATCCCTGCTGGCCCGGCGATGCGTTTTGCTCGGGGACGAGCGGCATTTGGTTGTGCGGGTCGATCTTTGGACCACCATCGGGCAGAAACGCCTTGGCTGCCTCGGAGTTGTGGTCTACAGGGCAGGCTGCGTTCGCCTCGCCTGCGCTTCCTTTGCCCATCGATGCGTGGTCCACTGGACACCCAGACGCTGGCGCTGTAGCTGGCGCGCCCTGCGCTTTGTGGTCTACTGGGCAGCCGCCCTTTGGTTTCGAATCAGCAATCGTGTCTGCCATTTGCAAGCCTCGCTGGCTGGTTAGCTGGCTATTACCGTCGCCCAGCGCAAGGGAATAAAGTGTGTAGATATTGCTTATGTAAAGGAAAGAGCTGGCTCTGCGGAATTCACGCCCTGGCGCAAAAAAGGGGAGCAAGATATGATGTGACTTGCCCGATTTTTTACTGGGCGCACCCAAGAGTCGCGGGCGTCCCTTTCCCGTCCTTGTCACTTTTGACAAATCAGACAAAAAGCCCACTTTGCTGGCGCTTCTAGCAGAAAGCACTGTTGCTTCATTTCTTGTTTTTTCTCTTATTACTTTTCACACGCAATACTGCATTGAGCTCTATTCTCCGGCGATGGCGACGATGGCAGCAGCAACGACATCAGCACCAGCAGTTAACGGCGCAGCCACAGGAAGCAGCACGCACCTGGGCGAGCAGGGCTTCAGCGCACTCGACAACAGGCGCTGTGCAGAGGCAATCACATTTGACTTTGAGGACTACGTCAAGAACGAAATCAGGCTGGCAATCGACCAGACACCAGCAGCTCTCAAATCCAGGTCCATAAATGACGGGAAAACCGGAGTATGCAACTTCTTCCTCAAGGGCCATTGCTGGAAAGGAAACAACTGCACATACAGGCACCTGACACAGGCACAGATCAACCAAGAGAGGTCTGGCCCTGGAGCGCGGTTTGGTGACCGTGCTGTTGTGTGCAAGCACTGGCTTCGTGGGCTGTGCAAGAAGGGAGACAGGTGCGAGTTTTTACACGAGTACAATTTGAAGAAGATGCCCGAGTGCATGTTCTATTCTCAGCATGGGCGGTGCTCGAATGGCGATGAGTGCGTGTACCAGCACATTGATCCTGAGGCTAGAATCAAGGAATGTCCCTGGTATGCACGTGGGTTCTGCAAGCATGGGGCCAAGTGCAGAAACAAGCATGTCAGACGGCTGGCGTGTCCGAACTACCTATTCGGCCTCTGTCCGCAGGGCCCAAACTGCCCAAACACGCACCCCAGGTTCGAGCTGCCAATAATGCACCCAGACGGCGGATACACGAGCGCGAACGTAAACAACGCACAGAACATGGTGCAGCAGCAGCAGCAGCAGCAGGCGATGCAGCAGCAGGCGATGCAACAAGCGATGCTACAACAACAGGCGATGCAGCAGCAGCAGCATTAGGTGTGCTCTTCGTATTCTTTTTCTGTAAAAATTTCATTAATAAATACGCTGACAAGCAACTCAAAACAACAGCGGGTTGATGCAAATGTATCCAGTCTTGAGAACCATGCTGATGGCAAAGCAAGGATCCACTCACGTGACCGAATCAAGCAGCAGCTCAGCATTACCTCCGCTTGTCGCTGCTCTTGGCTTTGGATCCTTTGGATCCTTTGGGCTTCTTTGAATCGCTAGGCTTGCTCTTCTTCATCTTCTTGGCTGGCTTGCGATCTTCCTCCTCCTCGCGCTCCTCGCCCTCAAAGTTTTCACTGTCAGAGCCGCCGCCAGACAATCCATCGTCTTCATTGAACAGATCGTCTTCATTGTACTCGTCGGCGCCAAAGTCGTCGGCAGCTACGCGCTTCTTGGTGGGCTTCTCCACAGGCTCTTCGCTGCCAGACTCATCGCTGTCATCATCCTCATCAAAGGACTCATCTGCAGAGGACTCTCCATCGTCGCTATCCCTCTTCTCGTTCTTCCATGGCTTGTCCTTGGCCTTTTCCTTGGCCTTGTCCTTCTTTTTGCGCTCGACATTCGCCTCCTGCTCCTTGCGGCGGCGGGCCTGGCGCGTGAGCTTGATCTGGCGCAGCCTGGCATCCTTCTCGATATCCTCTTCAGTCTTGTGCCGGTAGTCGTGGTAGAGCACATCGCCGTCGCAAAGACCAGCCTGCACCTTCATCAGCTTGAGCTCCATGCGCGGGCCAAGCTCCATCAAGCGGACTGCGCGCTGCTCGTTTTTCTTGTTGCCCCGACCCACGTAGTCCTGGGCAAGCGTGACCGAGTTCTCAGGCCCATCCTCAACATCGCTTTCAGAGGCAAAGGCCTCGCGGAGCACGTACTCGCTAATATCATCGAACCCGGCAAGCGATGGCAGGTTCTTTGCAGTAATCACGCGCTTCACGCCCTTGGTGATGCCAACGGGCTTCACAACAATAGCATAGTGGCGGAAGTCGACCATGCCAGTAGCCTCGTTGTAGTTGAACAAGACGACACGGCGCGCATCGGCGAGGAGCATCGTCGATGGGTTGATGGCTGGGAACAGGTTCTGCAGCATAGCCGTCATGAGCTTGAACTCCTTGCCTCTGTCTTCGCCGGCAAAGTTGTTCAGAATAACCAGCGGCGATGTTTTGTACTCGGTACCCGAGGTATGGGGCACCTTCTGCAGCCTCAAGCAGTCCTTTGCCAGGGAGTACTTGTTCACGCGGAAAGACAGCGTGGGGCCGCGGGGGATGCGCCCGATCCGCACGTTTGTGCCGATTTCCGTCTGCGAGAACAGCATCAGATGACTGAGACCCAGCTGGCTGCTGACTGCGACGTAGTCTTTGATCTTGTTGGTTTTGCGCTCCTTCAGCTTGCTTGCGGTGTTGGGCTCCATTACCTGGCGGACATCGGCGACGAGAGCGGAGACTGTGCGCCCTACTGAGCCCGATTTCACGACCAGCGACTTTGGAATTGTCTCCAATTCCTCTTGGGTAGGAACGACATGCGTTCTTCTCTTCTTGCGTCCGTGGCCCATTTTGCTCTAGCTGCTGGCTGCTGTTTCTCGATGCGTATCAGGCGAATACAGGTGCTGTGCGATAAAGGTAGAGTCGAAGATATGTGGTTACAAGCGATTGCAAGAGCGAGGCCAGAACAAAGGCGAGCTGTGTGCGTCTTTTTTCATCCCACTGCGCCGCTGGCCGGGGAGAAAGAAAAAAAACGGCATTTTCTTTGCTTCAGATCCAATCTGATTACCCAATCAGAACGCGCAGCTGATTCGCCGCGCTCCAATCACGTGATATATTGTTCTCCACGAACGCGTTAATGAAGCGCCTGGAGACTTTTGGCCGGTGTCCCCTCCACTTCTCCTTTGCTTTTCAGCGCTTCTCGGCTATCCAGCTTCATCTTTTGGCGGTCCGCTCTTCGTCTCCTTCGTCTCCTTCTCTTTTTGGCTCACCTTTGCTCTGTGCGAACGGCGGCAGCAGCGACATACAGCGCTGCATTGCCTATACTAACGCAGGATCTCGCGGATACTCGGTACGCAGCGCCATCGATCATTTGCACAACTCTTTTGGGGCTCCTAAGGCGCGCACTTCTGAACAAGAGGGCGGATTGTGCGCAGGACGCTCTAGCGAGAGGCAGATCTTTTACATAGGCTATCCGCGGCGCTTTTTGCTGTGGTCTTAGCGCCCTTATCCACACTTTGACGCGGGACGCACACGCGCGAGACAGCCACGACAGCAGCCAGCCCGGCCGACTTGGAGGACGGCGGCTGTTTTGGTTTCGCGAATCTCTGTCTGGAGGTTCAGCCATAGGAGGAACGCATACATTTCTGCACGGCCTGGCTCTTACCTGAAAGCCAGAGACTGAGCCTTTTGCGGGATTGAGGAACGGGTAAAGGTAAACAGCCAGACTGCTGCTGTGTTGTCACGGCAAGAGGCATGTCTCCGCTACATACAGCAACGCATATATTCCTTTTCTCGCGCACTCAACCACGTCTCTCCTTACGCCTTTTCACCCCGCATACCTTGCTTTAGCTGCTTGCGAGGCCAATGGCGATAGAGACTCGCCGCACGTCAGACGAGTTTGTTGAGACCACCGAGTACATTCGACGACTATGTGAGGGCGAGAGCGTCGAGCACCCGTCTCTGCGCTCGATGGATGGCCACGAGGGCATGCAGGGGAGCGGGCATACGAATGGATCGATCGAAGCAAGCGCCACTGCAGACGGTAGCCATGCAACCACGCCGACACCCAGTTATTTAGCGACACCGCCAGCACCAAAAACAGCACCCACAACACCGGGATCGGCTGCAGTGGCAGCGATGGACACCCCAACCAAGCCAGGCTCCAGGCAATGTACAAACGGGACACACGACTCTGCGTCGCGGCCATCCAGGTAAGACGCACTCTCCGCCACTGTTGGAAGTGCATTCTCAGGGACTTTGAACCCCTGCTCAGCTGCTGCCTTGGCTAAATACCGCCTGCTTGCCCCTATTCCATGGTAGGCCAAAGAAGCAGGCAAACGGCGCGGCGGGTGGTCCGCAATCGGAGAAAACACACGATACCTGCGACGCCTGCGGCCAACCAGGTCAGTTTATCTGCTGCGACTCGTGCCCACGCGTGTTTCACTTTCTGTGTGCCGAGCCACCCATAGCATACGAAACGGTGGGCACGATCGACCACTGGTTCTGCCGCGAGTGCGCGCACCTGGCAACACGCAGACGCAAATCGCGCGCACACGCCAAAAACATATTCTATCCACTGATATCCGATATGGAGTTCAAGAACCCGCGAGCGTTTTCAGTGCCCGAGGATATCCGCCGGCAGTTCGACGGAATTGAGGCCGACGTTGACGGCACGTTTGTCAACACGCGCGAGGACCGGCCGCAGAGAGCCAATGCGGGCCCGGCGAACCGCGATTTCACACGGCTGGTGGATGATCACAATGAGCCGATCCTGTGCTATAGGTGCGGGCTCTCTGCACTCCATGGACTGGTAGTCCGCTGCGACTATTGCCCGTTGAATTGGCACTGGGACTGCCTCGATCCGCCGCTATCGGCTGCGCCTCCGCCGCACAAAAAGTGGATGTGTCCGAACCACGCCGACCACGCTATGCACAGACACCACAAGTTTCGCAAGGAGAGGGTGGTTGACTTGTCTGACTCGCCGGCTAATGCGCGGAACAGCGGCGTCATTGAGATTATCGATGACGACCCACCGCCATCGCAGGAGCTATTTGACCCCAAAGTGAAGTACCGCCTCCCTTCCAGCCATATTCGTCAAATATTTGGGAGCCGTGCGTCGGGCTGTCGTGGTGCGCTAGAGAAGAAACGGGGTGTTGTGCAGAATAACGATATTTCATCTGCTTCGACTTCCGAAACGCCCTCCTCTGCTGCTGATCCGCGGCAGGATGGCGAGCAGCCGAGTATGTCTGTTGCGGAGTGGCTCCAGTCGATTGTCACATTCCAGCAGGATGTAGCGCGCTTTATTATGACCACAGCAAAGCAAACAGTGGCGCAAGGCGCATCTGGTGAGGCAGGCAGCGATAGTCATGGCGATGCAGAGCCTGCCGATGGAGAATCGAGTAAGAGCCAGGAGGACAGGCTTGCGCTTCTGAGCACTACTGCAGCGAGCATCCTAACGCCACTAATCAACCGCAGCGGCGACGCATACACAGCAGCTGCTACTACGGCAGCTTTTTCCCCCGAACCACCAGCATCGACTGCTGTGGCAGATGGTAGTGGCGGTGGACCTGATGCCAATAAAGGCATGTGTGTTTCAAATCAGGCTATGCGGTCTCGCAGATCGCGTATTTTAGCGGAGCACGGCCTTGCGGACTCGGATATGCTAGAAGCAGTAAGACAGGTTTTATCTCGATCGACCAGGCACCCAGACGGCCTTTGCGCCTGCAAACTGGAGACGGGTTCGAATGGCGGCCCTGGCAATAAGGCTGGTCAGGCGGAAAGCGGCAATAAGCGGAAATGTCGGGCAGGCACTCCGACTGTTGGTGGTTGCGTGGATGACGGTGTGTCGAAGCGCCTGCGGCCTGCACCGGTAGAGCTGGAGGAAGCGCAACGCCATGACGAGCACGATTCCTCTCCTGCTGCTGCTGAAGACGGTGCAGCTGCTGCTACCGCTAGTAAACAAGCACCAGGTGCTGGCGCAGTAGATACTGGCAACAACAGCAGCCAAGTCTCCCGAGCGAAGGACCTCGTTTCCACGCTGCTTAGCGCCAAGGGCACCACTGCGCTCCTGGACTTCCTGTTAAGCGAGTGAGCCCCACGTCGCTGCCACTACTTCTGTCCAGCGGATAGGGGGAACAGGATAAAATGTACTTTTCCATGCGTTTCCCTCCCTTTCTCCTGATCCGCAGCGAGCGCCTCTTTGTTTTACTCCATGGCCAGGCGGTGGAGTTGGTAGCACATCAAATATTTTGGCCGTGTTCCCGCAATAAATCTAGACCCGCTGTCCATTTGACATGTTGCGGAGAAATGCCTCTTTTTAGCTGGCCGGAATTGCTCGGTTCGAGAGCGGGCGTGCTGCTATCTGCGACAACTGTATACAATGCTTATTTCTCCCATTAGCCATGCCGATGACACAAGTAGCCCAGTCCCTATCACAATTGTGATCTCGATCCTTGCCGATGCTGTTGCCATTACCTCTTTGCTGATTGCATATTGAAATGTTACACGCCTATGCCATGTGGTGCACTGGCTGCTCTCGCGCCCCGTCCTGCTTTCTCCGGGTCTCTCAGCGCCAGCTATAAATGGGGCACACTGGTCCTGCTCCTTCTCCCCGCTCCAAGCCAAAAACCCTCTCCCCGGTTTGCCCCTCCCTTTGGTTTCCCTCGCCAACTCCAATGTCTCCTTTTTCGCTCACCAGAGACGCCATCTTGAAGCTACATACACATACATCTTGCTCAGCATGAAGCTCGACGCTGTCAACAAGCTCAGGCTCCTCAACTACCGGTACGAGCTTGTCATGGGTCTCTACGTCATGGAGGCATGGGAGAAGATGGTTGTCAATGCCTTCGTCTTGCTTTGCCTTGCTTTCGTCGTGCGCTTCGCTGTGTCAAGCATCCCGGTGGACAGCATCGTAGATGTCTGCCACTATGTTCTGAAGACTCTAGCCTAGACTAGCCGGTGATCAATACCACTCCGCATTTCTGCGTGTCTCGCAGCGTGGATTTCAGCTTTTGATTTCTCAACCAGCTTTTGCTCATCTCCTTCCCAGTCCTTTGTTCGGCTTTTCGATGGTGAAAATATGTAATATCGACAAGTCCGCTGCATCCTCCCAGCACCCTCCTTCCTTCATGGCTGTGAGATGCCAGTGTTGTCCAGCTTGCTGCAATGTCCGTTGCTGGTGGATAGGCACTGCTTCCTGAGTGTGCGCAGGACTGCGTATGCGTGCCTGTTTGCTGTCGCCGCCTTGCCTAGAGGACTGCTATTCTCCCTGCGCAAGCTCTGTGCATATCCTCTGCTGAGCTCCATCTCATGCTACGCAAAGGCGGCACTTGGGATATCCACGAACTTGATTTCCGCAACTTGGTCGGGAGGATTAGATTCGGCGCGGGATCTCCCAAATCAGCTCCTGGCGATCAAGCCCAAAGCATGCCCCCCAACAGGCGGCACAGCGGAACAAAGCAGAGCGTGTAGGCCGTGCTGCACCATGCAAACAACAGCAAAGGCAGGGTGGGTCCACTCCGCATAGAAAAGGGCTTGCGGTTGGGCCAACGCCTAGCTCTCCTTGCCTTTCTGCTTTTCTGCACCTCCACACACGCAATTTCGTCCATCTCCTGCTCTTATCCCACACGCCTTGCTGCTCTCTCTGCGTAAAAGCCAGCCTTCTCAGTACACAGCATCAACCATGGTCCTCCAGTCGCTCAAGAAGCTCAACTACCAGTACGAGGTCACTACCGGTCTGTACATGCTCGAGGACTGGGAGAAGTGCATTGTCAACAGCGTCGTCTGCGCTAGCTTTGCGCTCATCGCATACACCACCTTCAGCCACCTCCCGACCCAGGGAATGGGCTTTGCTCAGCAGCTAGCCAGCTATGCCGCCTGAGCAGCCGGCCAGCCAAGAACAGCAAGCAGCATAGCGCAGAGCTTTGTAGCTGTCTACACCAAGGCCCGCTTTGTATGTATTACTCCGCCCACTCTCGGTCCCACCCTGCCTAGTATTAATTGTCCTGATTTCTGTATCCCATCTGTAATTGAACCTATAAGCACCATTCAGCACAGCATGCTGCCTGCTCTAGAGGGGCATCGCCTCGGGGAAGTTGTCCTCAACAAATGCCAAAAAGTCATCCGAAACCCTGCCTGCCTCTTCAAGGTCGCTGTGCTGCAGCATCTTGAGGATCTTGGCCACTGTCGCTTCTGAGAGCTGACGCTTGATGCCGCCGGACAGCTGGAGGCGTGCTGAGCTCGGTGCCAGTGCGCTGCTGTCTGCCGACGCCCTCCACAGCTCCAGTGTCGGGATGATATCCTCGGGGATCCTGTGCTTGATGGCAAGCCCAATGTATATTGCTAGCGCAGATTCGCCAACGAGCTCTGGGTTGTATAGGCTGGCTTCCTGCTCAGGGAGCTTCGCCCTGCTTGGATCGGCCAGATCTTCACCAAACTGCATCTGCGAGCGAGCGCCGTTTTGCTCAGGCAGCGGCGCATGCGAGGCTTTTGGCCCTTTGCTCGGAGTGAGAAGGCGATGGATGGTGTCTTGCGCGGTCTTGATGTGGCCAAGCTGGTCGCTGGCAAAGAGCATGAGCCCCACGGCTCTTTCCGAAGCCGGCAGCCTCAACGGCCGCCAGTCGCGCCACAGGTCCAGGGTGGTATCGAACTGCTGCTGCTCGATCGAAAGCCGCATGAGCTCCAGCATCCGGCTCGGGCTCTGAGTAAATTTCTGCAGCACCGACGGATCCAGCTCTGCGTGAGCAACCATGTCGCGATACACCATCAGTGCGTCTTCCAGGCAGCTGGCTCCGCTGAACGCGTCGATTGCCAGGGCGTACAGGTAGGCGTCCTTTGGCACATAGTATTTATCCTTGGTGTTTCTGTACCACACGCGCAAAAACCGGAGCTCATCTGCAGTCAAGGACTCGGTGTGCGAGCGGGCCGTAAATGCAGCAAAGATTGCGCTGTATGTGCGCACAGTTGGCTTGATGGCCGGCTTGATGCGGGTGAACTCGTTCACGACATTCATCACCAACTGGAGATTCACTCTGCGTGCGCGCGATAGCGTGCTCAGGATGCTGTTGTAGACTAGCTCTGAGGGCGGCAGGTTGTACTTTTTCATCTCGCTTTTGAACCAAAACATGCCCTTGATGTTGCCGCTGCGTCCACACGCATCAACCATGGTGCTGAAGATGTAGGCATCCGGTTTTACCACGCCTTCCTGCACGATTTCGTCGTATACCGCCTTGGCTTCCTCGGGGCGGTTCGCTTTGCTAAGGGCATCGAGCAGCAGCCCATAGGTGGTTTCATTGGGCTGGATGCCGTGCGAGCGAAGATGGCCGATCAGCTGCAGCGCTCTGCTGAACTTGTTGCGCCGCGTGGCTGCCTTGATCAGCGTATTATACACGCGAATGCTGTCGAGGCCACCCGAATCTATCATGATATCCAGTGCATCTATGGGCTCGAGTGGGAGCGACTGGATCACCTGGCTGGATGGGATAATGCCCTTCTTGGCACTCTCGGAGAGAAGCTCCCTTATAGTGTCGCCCCGCCGCTCGGCAATCGCAGCACCAAGCAGGATATTGTATGTGAATGCATCAGGGGCAAGACCATCGCTCTTGATAAATGCGACTTCCTCCAAGCCAGCGTCCAGCCCATTCTGGTCCAAGATGCCCTTGAGAATCACATTGCGCACCGTGATGTCTGCCTCAATCCCTGCCTCGCTCATTTCGTGCATGAGGTTCAGCACCTGTGCAAAGTTTCCCACCTTGCACTCGGCCGAAATCATACACGTGTATGTCTCGCGGTCTAGCGTTGCTGCAGCCATGCTTGTTTCGCTGGCCACGATCTCTTCAGACTCGATCTTTTGCTTGATCTCCTGCCACAGCTGCCGCGCATTGTCGATCTCACCTGCGACTGAGCTGTAGCCCTTTAGCAGAGTGCGGTATGGCCGGATGGTCGGCTTGGTGCCCTTGAGGACCATCTCTTCGAGCCACTCCCTCGCATGCTTAAAGTTCATCAGGCCCACGTTGACTGCGATCAGCTCTTGATACGTATACCGGTCCGGCACCATCCCTGCTCGTGTGGCTGTGCCGTATACAGTCAGCATTCTGTTCAGCGTCTTTGTCGTAGGCGTTGACCGTCCAACACGAGCGAAATCTCTCTCCGACCCTCTGATCCGAGCCAGCGTGCGATCGACGTCGATGTTGCGGAGATGTTTGTACGAATCTGAGGGCAAGGCGGTGAATCTCATCCACGTCTCATCAGCGGACCACTGCTCGTTGTGCAGCCCTTGCATGTAGCTTTTTGCAATCCCCTTGGCCCTCTCAACCACCTCTACGGCGTCAGCCTGTGCACGGCTTACAGGTGGCAGCTCGCCAATTTCCCGGCTGTATGTCTTCGGGGCAGGGATCGAAGATATGATGGTTGGTCGCTCGCCTGTAGGTTGTTCCATGGGCTCTGTCTTACCCAGCTCGCCTTCCCCAAGCATTTCGCCCTTTTCGGCCCTCTCGCCCCTCTCGACCTTGCCAGGTGCGCTACCTTTTGACGCCAAGTATAGCTCAGAGAGACACCGGCGCTGAGCTTCATAAAAGGCGCTGTTGCATGCCCTCAGCCTGGCCAAAGCAGCGGCCACTGTCTGTCCGGCTCTGCCGCGTGTGCTCCTGTACATGGTTGAAGTATGCAGACGGATAGTTTGGAAGGCGCAGGTACGAATTTTGAATTGCAGCAACAAGAAGCAAGCAAAGAAAGCGTCCAGTGCACCTGGGCAATTCTTAGCGTAAGTTTCCGGCCTTGAAAAAAGCTGAGGAAGCGAAAATGAAACCCGAGCCGAGCTGATTCCAGGTGGCTGTGCGCTTTTTTGTTTTATGCTGCGAGGAGGAATATTGACGGGGCGTGCAGCCACACCGCACTGGTTACGTCTGTCAGTAGACGCCTGTGCCAAGAGTTATCGCTCTAGCGGGTAGCATATTCAAATGAAGGCAGCAGCATGCGCTATAAGAGCGCTTGCGCATGTCCTCGGCTCGACACTCCTCTTCAGTCTCTTTCCTCCAGAGCACACGCATCTTCTCCTCTATTACCGACACTACCCACCGATGGCCACCAAACCCCGAGAGTATATCCAGCTGCCGCTTCCTTTGAAGACCACAGAGGGCATCTACGGCCACGTGTGGAACATGTATTTTATCGCATGGATTGTTGCGATGACCTTGTTCAGGTACTACTGGCACGGCCCTGAAGTCCCGGCATGGACCTTGCGCTTCCACATCATCAAGAACATACTGAGGGACTATCTGGCCAAATCCCTGCCGCACAGCATCCCCAACGAGGAGTCTGACAGGATCGACTTTTCCTACATTTCAGACTACATTGAGCTAAACTTCCTGCCTTCTAGGGACCTTACCCCTGATGTGGGATCCAACAAGGAATTCGACATTGTGCTGGAGAGCGAGACCTGCGTGGAGTATGAGCTTCCCAGCTACGCCGAGGCAGGGCGCAAGCTAAAGCAGCTTGCGGAGGAGGACATGCGCGCAGCTCGTGAAAAGCGGCCACGGAGCATATCGTGCCAGGTTGTCCTAGGTGCGCGAGTGGGTCGCTGTGGGAGCTGCAAAGCGGCAATGAGCCCAGCAAGCAACCCCGAGATGTATGCGCCCTGGCCCCTGGAGCCCAACGAGCGCATAATCATCCACTTCCACGGCGGTGCCTACTGCGTTGGCGAACGGAGCCTCAGCCACTTGTACGTCTACGCAAACATGAGCGCGACAACCGGCCTGCGCATCTTCTCTCCAAATTACCGGCTGGCGCCGCGCAGCTGCTTTCCAAGCCAGCTGCACGACTGCTTCCTGGCATACACGTACCTTCTGAGCCATGGGTTCAGGCCAGAAAACATAGTTCTTGCGGGCGACAGCGCAGGTGCGGCACTCGCCATGGGGCTCCTGTTTATTTTCAGGGAAATGGGGCTTGCCAGCCCTGCAGGAGTCGTCCTGAACTCGCCCTGGATCGATCTGACATGCCCTGGAAAGTCGTGGACGACAAACAGGGACTTGGACTACCTGCCTGCGTTTTCGCTTAGCGACCCTTTCCACCCGTCGCGCATGTTCTATGCTGCCGGAAGGCCGTTCTCAGAACGCATGCTGAGGGAGCTGCAATGCCCACTTGTGTCGCCCATCTATGGAGACCTGAGCAACATGCCGCCGATGCTGATTCAGATGGGGTGCAACGAGCTGCTTCGCGACGACATCTACGACTTTGCAGCCAAGGTAAAGCAGCAGAACAGCGGCAAGAAGCAAGCCGTCAAACTTGAGGTCTACAACGACATGCCGCATGCCTTTGTGCTGTTCCATTTCGCTGATGCTGCGAAGCAGGCGTTTGAGTGCATGGGGGACTTTGTCCAGACACTCCAGAGCCTGTGAACGAGAGCAGCAGCGGAGCTCCCTCGTGTCTGCCCTTCCGTCATTGCTAGTTTGAAACAAAAGCACAGATGCGCTCTACAAAAGCCACACCATGCCACAACAAGAAGACAGTGCAAGCGAGCAATGCATGCATGCATGTATGTATATTACACGACAGGAAAGCAAAAGAGGAGAGACCAAGGCGCCGCCAGAGCATAATGAGAGGGATTATTAAGCGAACGCTAGATGTAAAAGAATACGCGCGCTACTACTATAGGCCATTACATGTTCGAGGCAAAAATCTTGAGCAAGAGCATCGGGTAAGCTGGGGCTAGGAACGTCGCCAGGCTGATGTCAAGGTCGTCGACGATAAGATTGATGATGTGGTTTCTGGGGAATGGGTTGGCGATTCCAGGCACTGCACGCTCATCGCTCTGCTGCTGCCGCCGCTCGGATTGTGTGGTGCCACCCGCCTGGACCGAACCCGTCTGGCTGGCGGGCGAGAGGCTAGATGTCTGCTGGCCACGCCGCCCCATCTGCTGGTGGTGCAAGGAGCAGTCGTCAACATCGAGCACCATGGCTGGATCTGATAGCGCCTGGATTCCGTATACAAAGAGATATATAGCTGGTGCCCAGTGCTGCAGAGAACGCAACAGGCAAAGGACATGCGCAAGCCGCGTCTTTGTTCTCCACTTGACGTACTTGTCGTCAATGCCCAGCTGGCTGATGAGGACATTGAGCATCTCGCCAGCAATGGCAACATAGGTCGTGCCGTATGTAAACAGATTGAGCCGAAGCATAAAACTCAGCTGGACCACGTCGCAGAGGATGTTCATCGACTCGTAGCACTGCATGCGACACCGATGGAATGCCAGGTTCTTCTGCCACACTCCCTCGGAATCGCCCTTGTCGCCGTTATCTCGCTGACTAGCAGCCTCGATATAGTCGCGCACGCCAAACACCCGCATGTGCATCGCCGTCGCTGGTGCCGACAGGTCCTCGTCCAGCATGCCCAAGATTGCCACGCGGTTGGCGCGAATCAGCAGGGTGTTGTACAGACCCAGAGTCATGACCAGCTCCTTGAAATTCATGATCAGGTTGCTGTCAGTGCCAGGCGTCGACTGGTTCACTGCTGCCTTCGCCAGCCGAGCCACCATCTCCTGCGTGA
This sequence comes from Martensiomyces pterosporus, assembly GCA_025201845.1. Lineage (NCBI taxonomy): Eukaryota > Fungi > Kickxellomycota > Kickxellomycetes > Kickxellales > Kickxellaceae > Martensiomyces > Martensiomyces pterosporus. The sequence continues at coordinate 14,585 of MU604008.1, read as the reverse complement.
TCTCGAACTCCTCCGGCAGCGAGTACAGCCAGCGCTTGAGGCGCTCCTGCTTCGCGCGTAGTCTCTGCAAGTAGTCTATAAGCGAGACCTTGTCGTCGCAGAAGTTGCACTGCAAGCGGTATAGCTCAGCACCGAGCGGCAGCATTCGTTGCAAGGAGACGGTGATCTTGTAGTTGGGCGAGATGGCCTTCCACTCTGGCGGACGCCAGGCCTCAAACTCTGGGTCGTTGAGCCCACGGAACCACACCTCCGTCAGGTTCTCCGTCTGTTTTGACCGCGGCCAGCTGCTGGCTGGGAGCAAGGTCAAGAGATCAAACTCGCATGGGAGATCGGGTGCAAAATAGCCCTTGTCGCTTGTTGGGACCGGCATGGCAGCAGAGTCCAAGTCCATGTTGAACGGCCGATCGAGGTTGAGGCAGCACACCAGGTGCCACTGGAATCCTACCCAGTATGTGTACACGTAGTAGTCGTATTCGAACGAGCGTTTCTCTGCAGCAGGAACCTTGTCCCAGGGAAACGCGTGCCCATGGAACGTGGTTCTTGTCAGGACATCGGCAGCCATCTCAAAGTGCTGCTGCATCAGGTCGTAGCGGGCAGACTGGAACTCGTACCGCGCAATAAGGTGCAGGCTCAGTGCGCTCCACAGCGAGGGGCTGGCAGCGACCAGCGGAATATCTTTGACTGCGTACTCGTAGCACATTTCGTCAAACTTTGCCGGCAGCTGCTGCATGAGCTCTTGCTCAATGACTTGGCCGCGCGCCATGCTGGCAATGTAGGCAAAGAGCAGGATACGGGGAATGACCCCCTTGAGGATCATGCACCACGAGAGCTCAATATCCACGTTGACAAGCGACGTTCGCGTGCTGCTGTATATGACGCGCATCACCTTGAGCAGCACCTCGGGCGAGAGATCGCCGGGGAAGTCTTTGGCGTAGGTCACGATAATCTCGGGCACGTAGGACTCGGGATACCGCGAGCTGCTTACAAAGCAAGGAGCGGGCCTGTCAGGGGCATCCCCATTCTCGCAGGCTCGTGGCTTGTCGGTGTTAAAGTTGCCAAAGTTTCCTTTACTCGTGGATTCAGCGGGCGAGAGCAGGTTGGAGAACGATGTGGTGATGTCCGATGCAGCACTGACGCTGGGGCTACGGGCGCTGCTGGAGGAGAACAGAAGTGATTGCTGCTGCTGCTGCTGCTTGTCTCCTCCTGGGCTGGCGACTCGGTTGAACTCAGAGTCCTGGGTAGCGTTTATCAGTGACGATGACTGGTTGTTGTACGAGTTGCTGGCTAGGTCGCGGTGTGTCGGTGGAGACTGAGAAAAGGCACTGCTGGTGCTGCGGGCAGCAGGGATTGCGGTGCCTGCAGACACGGAAGCGAGGGCGTTGGGCAGAGTAAACGGCGAGTCCACAAATGACTTCGTGGCATTGAGCGCACTGGCAGCAGCCGTGCTGTTTGGGATAACCATTTGTGGCGGTTGCCGCTGCTGGTTGACCTGGAATTGGTTTGCCTGGAACGGGTATGTGTTCTGGATGAGCTGCGACGACAGGTTGCCAAACGTAGCTCCATCGGGTGTGCTGGCGTGCTGCAGCGTGAGGAGCGGCGACGCTTGGTAGGCGCTGGCGATGTTTTCCAGGTTCGAGATCATCTCGGCCTCCGGGTTCTGCAGGCTCACCCACTCGGGGATAGTCTGGTTGCCTGTGGTTGAGAACGGGGACATGTATGTGTTGACGCCCTGAAGGATCGGCTGTGGGAGCTGCTGCGTCTGTGGGTACATGTCTCCAGCAAGAAGCCTGGAGAGCGCATTGACGCCTGTGATCGGCTTTTGCTGGAACTGCTGCGGCTGTGGCTCTTGCTGCTGCGGCTGTACAGCAAAGATATTGGACCCCTGCGAGAACGGCTCTGGAAACGAGCGTGCTGCAGTCATCGGTCCATTCTGCGGACCAGGCAAACCGTTGATCGACTGTGGGATGATAAGCGACGAGGGACCGCCGGTGAGCGAGGCAGCTGGCTGGTAGCCGCTTGGGTCCTGCTGCAGGGGGTCTGCTGGTGCCGGCATGATGCTGTGCAGCGGCATGGTGGTGTTCTGCGCGCGTTTGCGGAAGCGCCGGGATCTGCGGTACTCGCATGGCACGCCATGCGCCCGACACAACGAGCAAGCTGGCTTCTCGCCGTTGCACTTGCGCTTCTTTTCCCTGCAGTGGTTGCAGGAGGTCAGAAATGGTATGGTGAACATGAGCAGATAGCTATTTAGAGGATGGCCAGCGTGTCGCGTGGGCGGCTATGCAATCCAGCTTTGCTGCTCGGCAAGTCGCTGGATCTTACAAAAGCTTAAATTAAAAACGGGTGTCAATGTGACGATGAACAGGCCGATGCGATAAGCAAAGATGAAAAGAGCAGGCCAAGCAGGAAGCGTCAATGGAAAAGTTTGCGACAGGCGGCAATCGCAGCAGACTATGCACACTGTGTTTTCGAACACTGGTTGCGGCAGGCGCCAAAGAGAGGGAGGGGGTGTGCGGCTGCAAGAGTAGAGGCGAAGGGAATCATTGTGGATCGAGAAGGAAGGGGGGAAGGAAGGGGTTGCGGAATCCCGCATATTTATATCACCAGCGGCAACGCTGCTCGCAGAAAAGAAATGCCGGGTGATGGCGTCGGCTGCTTTGATAAGCTGGCGTGCGCAACAAGCTGGCTTGTGCAAAAAAAAAAATACAGCGGGGGAGCTGGTCAGCAGGATTGCCTTGCCGGCGCTATAATTCGCTGCATGCTTTGGTTGCACAGCATCGCCTTCTATTTTTTCACCTTGCCCTGCCACGCATCCCCAATTGCCTGTGCGCGTTGTACAGCGCTCTGGGGCTAGCAGTGTGTCCCGAACATGCCTTTGGAAACCATGCACATTTGGCTACCACCACTGCTGGCATGTGCATGGTTTCCAAAGGCAAGGCAGTTCGAGTGGTTTGCAGCATATACTTCAGCTGCCAGCACCACAAAACCAGCGGAGCACCCCGCTGTGGCGACAGCGCTATAGCACACTCTTATTGCTTCTTTTTGGAATACCAGAACTCAGCTGTGGAGCCCACTGGCATTTACCTTGAACAAGCACGCTTGGTAGTGGACTGTGCCACCGCTGGGATAATATCTCGTACGATAGGGATAGGCAGCTGAAGCACACGTCCCTAGTCATTCTGTCGGCCACATAGCCCGGAGGAGAGAGGATCCCGGGTGGCACCGATGCACCAGAGAACCAGGACCCACACATGCCCTTTGTTGGCGCCCCCTGCCCATTATCACATACGGCACAGTGTGCTTGTACACGGCGAGGAGTAGAAGGCGTGTCCTGTGCAGTTTGGGTCGTGTGTGATGCTGGCGCCCTGCGCGCTCTGCATTTTTGCGCACCCCTTTGTGGAGTGGACAATCAACAGCAGATGATGCGCCCCCTGTTTCACATGCTGGCAATCGAAGGCTGAGCAGGAGGAAGGACCGGGTAGCGAGACCAGCAGCTTTCTTGGCAGGGTGGAATGAGCAAAGAAAGAACTAGCAGAAAAGCTACCGTGGCTGCGAGCGCTGTCCGATGCTCCCAAACAAGCTGACTGCACCGGGGTCGTAGTGGCGGGAAGGAATGAGCCTAAGCAAGAGGATCGGGTACGAGGGAGCCAGGAATTCTGCCAAGCTCAGTCCCAAATCCTTGATAATCAGCGATATGACGTGGCTAGGCGGATACGGGTTCGGGAACTCGGGAATGGGATCAGCCGCGCGGTAGCTCAGTGTCTCATCACGCCTCACCTCCATAGGCAGCGGCGCGCCCTTTGGTTTGGTAGATGTCAAGATATTCGTCCTCGCGTCCTTGGTGGACTCCAACGGCTTGACATGCCTTGTGGCGCGACGACGCTTGCCAGCCGGCTGCGTACTGTCCTCCTCATCAGAGACGCTGGCCGAGTCGACAGGCGAGTCGGACATTGCCAGCATCTCCGGATCCATCATGTCCCGTTTAAACAGGTTAAAATCCCTGGGCTTTTCAAGGCACAGGGACTGCTCGCTCAACGCCTTGATCCCAGCCACGAATATGTGCAGCGCAGGAGCCCAGTGGCGCAGCATCCGCAGGATATTGAACACGTTGGATAGCCGCGACTTTGATATCCAAACAATATTCCGATCACGGTTCCTCAAGAAGCTCACATAGACCACAAGGAGCTCAAATATCGTGAACACGATGGGCGACCCGAGTGTGTAAAAGTTGAACTTGCACGAGTATGCCACCTGCACGATGTTGCACAGCGAGTTCGCCGATTTTATGGCCTGTATGCGACACCCGTGGAAGTACATGTTCATGTGGCCCAGATCGTCCGCCACGATCTTTGGCGGCTTCTTCGAGTCGTACAAGTCGCGGATGCCAAACGCCGCCGTTTTGACATCCGGCGGCGGCGCGTTGAGTTGCTCCCCCAGCATCATTTTCATGACAAACCGGTTTGCTCTGATCAGGAATGTGTGGTACGTCAGCAGCAGCATGATGACGTCCTTCAGGTGCGACGCCTTGAGATCAATGTCTCTGTGCGATGCCGACGAGTCCGGTCTGATGATGTCCAGATACGCAGCGACTTTCTCCGCATCCAACACCAGGTCCGGCGGCAGCGAGTATCGCCACATGCGCATCCGCTCGCGGTACACCCATAGGCTTTTGAGCAGCTGCCCCAACCCGATTTTGCCGTCCTTGGCCCTGTTCTTCAGCACAAGGAACTTGGAAAACACAACGAGCAGCTGCTGGTAGTACGGTCCGCTGCTGGTCGCCGCACGGTCGAAGCAGGGCGACCCCTCTGGCCGCAGACGCATGAACTCTGGGTCGCTGGGTCCGCAGAAGCGAATGCTTGGTTTGCAGCTGGGGTCAGCGCCAAACCACGAGTCCTCGGGAATCATCTCCATCAGGTCGACGTCGTACTTCTTCTCCACAGTATACAAATCATAGGTCTTGGACGAGTAATCTGGCAGGTGGTCCAGCCCGCACTTGAATTCCATACCCTGCTCAATAAGCATATATGCCATCATCTTCCACAGGAAGCACTTCCAGAATATAGCCAGCAAGTACTGGAACCCAAACGTCTCCTTGTGCTCTGCCGGTACGTCGTGCCACGGGTAGCTGCATCCCCTGTAGTGGATCCTATACATGATGTCCAAGGCCATATTGACATGCTCCGTCATCTCCTTGTATCGTGCAGATTGGAACTCGTACCTGGTAATCATACACAGCCCAATTGCACCCCATATGGCTGAGCAGTCCTTGATGAGCGGGATCTCGTCCAAGGCTAGCTCGTAGCAAGACTCGTCGATATTTGGGGGCACCATGGATTTAATGTCCAGATTGGCTATGCTGCAGCGGATGGTGCTCGAGATGTGGCCGTAGAACACGATGCGTGGGAGAACGTTTTTGTGCAGCATGTACCAGAGCAGCTCCAAGTTGAGCGACACCATGCCCATACGAGGCGCCTTGAACGTCTCGCGCATGATTTTGTAGATGGCTACAGCTGAGGGCTTGCCAGGGATCGTTGACACATACTCTTTCAGTATTGGAGGCACATCTGCCTCAGTGACATGGGTTGAAGCCGCTGCCGCGTCATTCGTATGCATGCTCGCATGCACACCGCCCGCCGAGGCAGCAGCCACATGCTGCTGGCTTTCCGTAGCTGTGCTATGTGACAGCCCGTGCTTGATGTGGAACGACTGTTTGGACAGCTGCGTGCGGTTGTCCTTGGTTCCAGCCACCGGCGTTGATTGCTGCATCTCCGCTCCCGAATCCGATGCCACCTCATTAGTTCCCGCACGCTGTGTTTGCGCTTGGCGCTGTTTGAGGTTAGTAGGCAAAAGCCCGCTTGAGACATCGCCCACATCGATGCTGTCATGGCATGGCTGAGAGTATCCTACAGGCGACGCCACATGCTTGCTGATCCCACCGGCCAAGGTTTGACGCCCTTGGCTTGCGTTTTGCGGGACCAGAGCGCTATGACCGATAGGCATCGGGTTTGCGATTCCAGCGCTAATAGTACCAGTTCGCTGTGCAGTTGTACCAGCAGTAGGAAGCAGGGGTGCAGTAAGGCTGGCTGAGCAGCGCGGTAGCTGAGGGGGCAGCTGCGGTGTGGCCGAACCAAGGTTCGAAAAAGATATTTCTGCGCTGGAAGAGGCATTCAGGGCAGCACTGCTGCTGCTGGGCACCAAGGGCAGCAGGGGGTCCTTCAAACTAGATATTAACGGATCGGAGCCCACTGGGAACATCATCTCGCTGTTGAGGAAATCCTGCGGGAACCCGCCGATGGTAGTCTCGCCCATCAGGTGCTCGTTAAAGTTGAGTGGAATCGTGGGCGGAGGTGAATTCAACAACCCCGAAGTGGCCAAATCGCCGAGATTCGCCAGGATGCTAGCCTCGGTATTACTCGACGCCATCCACTCGGGCGCGGACAGCGGACCCATGCCAGACAACGGTGTCAAGTACGAGTTGACAACCTGGAGCAAATTCGGCGGCGGCGGGTTGGTCTGCGGGATCATATCTACCGAAAGCAGCCTCGACAGCGCATCAGCTGAAAACAGGTTCCCGTCCGAGGTGGAAGGCGACCTGGAATCTCTTTCTGGAGTTGCGCCTGCCATTCCTACGGCCACCATAGATGCCATAGGGTTGTTTACGATCGATGGTATTGATGCAGCGAGTGTGGAGGACAGCATCTGTGTGGAGCTGCTTGGAGCAGATGAGGCGGCCGGTGCTACAGGCAAGCTGCTGATTAATTGACCAGGCGCATCTGGTGGTGTGAAGCGGTTGTGCGAGGCAGGGAACTGCTGCTGCTGCAGCCGGTGCTGAGGCTGAGAAGCTAGTGCTGACATAGGTTCAGCACCATTACCAGTTGTGGCAATGGGCACAGAACGACCTCCGCTTGGCGAGGCAGACTGGTATATATTCGCTAGCGCGCCGTTGGCTTGGACAGAGCTAGTCCCTAGAGCGCCTGGCACACCGAGCTGCACGGGGGTTGTCAGGGCACTGAGTGAGGACTCGGGACCTGCCTCGAGCTGCTTTTTGAAACGCATCGAGCGGCGGTAGCGACAGGGGATCGAATGTTTGCGGCACCAGGCACAGGCTGGCTTCTCGCCCGAGCACTTTCGCTTCTTCTGTCGACAGCGCTCGCATGAGTGTAGAAAGGGCACTGATAGTGGATCGAGCGACATTTGGCAGCGACAGCACACGGTATGCAGGGAGGACTATGTTAACGCTATACAGAGGGTATGTGTGTGACTTTTATGTCGGAGCTGTGCGAGCGAAGGGCTGGAGGGAATGTGGGAAACGAGCAGAGGAGGGCTGAGAGAAGCAAAGGAGGAATAGGAGAAATCTAAAAAGACACGAGGCGCAGCGGATCACCGCTGAACACAGCCAGGAAAAGCCATGTGTGGGTGTGGGGTTGGATCACGAACCAGCCAAAGCTGCTCAGTCAGGCTGGGTGAACAATTTGCCAGCGAAAAAAAATAAATCACTCATCATGTGCTGGACACACCACTCAAGCTTACAAATAAATGCCCCAAACCCACTGCTGCTAAGCACGGCATCGCATGCACAGAGGAAAGCACTTTTGAGGCTGGTGTGCTGTTGTTTTCTCGCTTATTGTTTTGTTACACCTGCTTTAGTTGAAATCGGCCGCAGCACACAGAAGACAGGTTGAAATGCTGGCTCCTGCCATTCGCTGGACCACAAACGCTTGCATTTCTCGTTTTTATCCACTTTGCCGGCTTAGAGATAAGCAGCGTCGCCGTTATGTGCACAAAGAGCTCGCCAGTATTCCCGACATAGCATGGAGGAGCGGTCAAAGGAAGCAGCAGCAGCAGCAGCAGCAGCAGCAACAGGTGGCCCTTCCTGGTAAACACGGAATGCGGCAAGACGAGCTCTCTGGTGCAGCAAAACGGGTAGAGCACAAGGGACCTCTGTTTGGCAACTACCATGCAGTGTATAGTCGGAAGGAGCGAGGCAAAAAGACCATGCCTCGGTTTGTTCCCGCTGGATCGGATATGTACAGGGCGCTGACAGAGATGGCCCAAACACGGCGAGGGCTTCGATTCAACCCATGGACGATCCTGCTTGAGCTCCTGGACGATACGCGGCTGGAGTGCAGCGTGAACAATAACAAGCTCCTGGTCGCCATGGGCCACCTGGGCTGGGTGACGCCAGATAACATAATGGCCCAGCGGCCGCTGTTTGCAAAGTACCTGCTCAATTCCAGCTGCCTTAGCGCCCTCCCGCAGTTCTCCACGCTGCTACCAAGTGGAACCATGCCGAAGGAGGAAGCGAGAGCGCGGTTTTCGGGCGTCGACCTTACGCCATCTGAGCTTATGGTGTTGTGCCAGATGCAGTGGCCGCGGTTCGTTGCACAGAAATACCAACAGGCGCTATCGGTTCCAGCATTGGAGTTGGTTCCAATCGAGCACGGGAGAGCCAGGCGCATAGCAGACTGGAGTCGTGCTTGGCTGTCGACTAACCTCTGTGTGCTAGAGTTGCGCACTGCGCTAAAAAGGCGGCGAACACTGTTTAACGACAAAATGGATGACCGCGAGCGATGCCAGCTGCTGTTCCGCAGTGCGTTTGAGCATGCTCCTGGATTTGCCCTCAATTTGCTTATGAGCTGGGGCGGCGAGTACTCGCAGATACTTAACCCTTACAGCATCGGCAGGCTGTCAGAGACGTATTTCGCAGATGTGGATACAACAAGACAAGTCATCGGCCAGGCGTGGCAAATGTACGACTGGCTGATATACTGCAATCCACAAGGGAAACTGCCAGCTGATCTGGATCCAGATGTGCCTGCTGGTAAGCGGAAATCAGTGCAGTTTACGCGCTCTGCATCGGCGCACATTTTCCAGGCACTAAGAGCGTTCGACAACTGGGAGGAAGCTACACGGTCTCTTAACTGTCTGTACCGCTCGCTCCAGCAGGAATCGCAAGAGCTGAGTGCATCGGATCGAAGGCTTACTGAGCGGTACTTGAGGCTCCAGCCTCTCCACGGCAATAACGGCAACAGCATGAAGGAGCAACCATCATAACCTACAGCTGTCTCATTGACATAGTTGTTTTAAAATAAAATAAAATAACCACTGCTCACATAATGGCGCTCGTCTCGCAACTGCCAATGCCCAGGCGAAAGAAGGAAGCAGCGCCCGCTGTTTATGCGATCAGACCACGAACGCGCAGATCATACTGGACCTCCTCGATCTTCTTGATGTCGTACTTGATGGAGTCGAACCTGCGGCGCAAGCTATCGTTCTTCAGGTTAAGAAGCTGGAATCCCGAATAAAGCTCCGAGGCAAAAGTAGAGATTTCCTGGGGCCTCTGCACATCATTGACAATAACCGAGTTGACAGCCAAGCGGGAGAGCTCGCTGAACAGAGAGATGACGCCATGGAGGTACTCCTCAAGAGTAATAACAAACTCTGCGACGTCCTCGTTGCTCGAGTTGACTCTGTATCCCAGGTTGTTCTTGATGTCGTCGATGCTCGCCAGGCGGGATTCGTCGAGGTAGACAGAGAAGATGACCAGGGCGCAGGCGGTCTGGATGCCGTTGGTCCACATATCGTGGTACTTGTAGAAGGTCACCGGCTTGATGAGCTGTGCGAGCTGGTCGATGTTCTGGTGGATGGCAGCGAACTGGGGCTTGACAGCACTGGTGACCTCGTGTGTCTGGCTCTTGGGCACTGCGTGGGCCTTGGCGAGCTTGGCCGATGTCAGACGGCAGGTCTTGTTGAGCTCCTTGACGGCGTTGAAGATATCCTCGCGAAGAGCGGACTCGTGGTCGAACCTGTCCTGGAGATCGATGAACACCTGAACGTCCATTGTTTTCTTTTCTTTTAGGCAGCCAAGGAGCAGCGATGGATATGAGGAGAGTGAGATCCGGGTGCGAGAGAGACCTGATTTATTTAGTGTGGGATCTGGGTGGCGTGCAGCCCGCGATGGCCAGTGCTAGAGTCGCCAAGCGTTTGACTGCACTCTATGGGTCGCTTGATCAGAAACTCCGCGATCAGATCAGCAGAGTAAGCAGCGGCTGCTATGCGGTGCTGCAAGCAATCGACCCAGACACAGCCAGAGTGAAGCAAAACCTCGCCCGTCCTGGAACAGAACACTCAGGAAGGAAGCCTGCGCGAGATTTGTAATCGCGGCAGGTGGTCCTTGGCAGGGGCAGAAATGAGCCGAAACGCATTGGCAGGCCTGACAGGGAAGACCTAAAAAGCGCAGCCTTCGCCTAATTGGAGCGGCTGGGACAGAGCTGAGAGGCGATGGTGCCATCAGGCATTATTAATCGCCGGGGCATTTCCCACTCACCCTGGCGGCTCGGCTGCTGATACATACTTTTTGGTCTCCGTTCGCGCGCATCAGCAAAAAAAAATGCACACACGGGTATAAAATTGGCGGCTTTTGGCCTGCTCAGCCCCAGGGCCTAAAACCAAACAAAATACCTCATCTGCGATTTTCCTTTATCTCCACTTCTTTCTTCTGTTGCTATCGACAAATAGTTTTCTGTTTATACTTTTTCCCTTTGCACACGTACACACACACAGCAATGGCCGTTATCGAGATTACCTCTGAGCAGCAGTTCGACGAGCTCATCAAGACCAACGCCAAGGTTGCCGTTGACTTCACCGCTACCTGGTGCGGACCCTGCAAGCTCATCTCGCCTATCTTCAAGGCCCTTTCGGAGCAGTACTCTGATGTTGTTTTCGCCTCGGTCGACGTCGACAGTGTCTCCCCTGTTGCCCAGAAGTGCGGTATCCGCGCTATGCCCACTTTCCACTTCTTCAAGGATGGCCAGAAGTCCGACGAGCTTACCGGTGCTAACAAGGTCGGGCTCGAAGCTAAGGTTAAGGCACTTGCTGCTTAACTGCGCACACCCAATCCGACGCCTACCCATGCTCTTATCTTGCCGCTAGCCCAGCGAAGAACGGATTGTGCGAAGGCTTTTTTCGTTATAGCCAGAACGTTCTAGGTTCCTTTCTTCGTGTCCTTTCTTTTTAAAGTGGCAGCTGAATAAAAACTAGGCCTGTTCTTTTTCACGCTCCTCCTCCTTGGCACCATCCCGCAGCAAATCGGCTGGGTGTCTCCTTTGCTAGTGAGGTCGAGACCTACTGATAAGACAGACCCCCACTCTGACCACCCTGCCTCGTCCCTCTCATTATGTCACTGTGGCTCCTTTCGGTACAGATAGAGAACGGCAGCAGAGCACATATATCCATGTGTCCCAGCTCTGCTTTGCGTCTGAGCAGCTGCTACTGACGAGGACGACGACAACGTCACCAACACCAAGGGGTGCGCTGGCTTAGCAATGCATTCAGGCTTTACGCAGCCCAGGGAGGAGAGAAGGCGCTACTGTGGTGCTTTGTGGATGAGGGGGCAGGCCGCATAGCGATGTCCCGTGTCTTGCTTTGTCCTTCGGCCCACCTGCATCAGCACCTTATTTTTGTTTTCCGTGGCTTCTACTCCTCTAGCTGTTCTGTCTTATTCCTCCCTATCCTCCATCTTCAGTTAAGCAGTGCACTCCGTTTCGATTCATTTGCGGTTTCATTTCGACTTTAACGAAAACAAGGACAGAGGCGAAAAGGCGGGCGGAAACATACACATGGCCAACAACACACAGGCATATGCTGAAATCAAGCCCAAGGGCATTCTGAAAAAGCCCAATGAGACTCCCGACAAGAACGCTCAGTAAGTACCGCGGCACCGGCTGCTAGAACGGCATGCATACTTCCTTTTTGCACTTCACTGTCCAGCCGAGTAGTTTTCCGGAGCTTCATGCTAAGAAGGATGAAACACTACACGATGTTGCTGCTTGCAAGGATAGCTTGCGCTGGGACGAGGACAACATCAAAATCACAGAGGCACAAAAGGACGCAAAGATGAAGGTAGATGAGCCGCCGACGCCCTACATCCGGTACAACCCGGAGCTCGACGCGGATTTACAAGAGATGGAGGACCTCAGGCTTGCATCTGGTGCCTCATCGCGGTCGTCTTCGGTGGCGTCGTCTCCTAAGCACGCACAGATCGCTGTCCCTGCTGACTGGACGTCGGAGAGCGAGGAGGACGAAGACGATGAGGAGGAGAGGGCCAAGCATGAGAGGTTTAGAAAGCTGCGTGCTCGCCATTACCACCTGGAGGGCAAGTATGTGCACCAGGACGCGGCTGACATGCAGGACTCGGATGAGTCTATTGAGAGCGCGGACAATGGAGGCAGTAGCGAGGAGGACGAGGACGTTGATATGCGAGGCAACGGCGACGATGAGATCCGTCGCAGAAGCCCCGTGGCTGGTGAAATTGGTCAGCAGAATGGCGTGGCTGCTCATCCACAGGATGTCCAGGCCTCGAAGGGGTTCAAGGAAACGCGCTGTGAGGAGGAGGACGGCAGGGACTTTGCCGGAGATGTGGACGAGATCAATGCCTCCAACATGGATCTCTAGCCGCGCTCTCAGGAGCATGTCTCCCTTATATTTGCTAAATATAAACTGGGTTGGCCCATCGCATAACAGACAGGGAATAGGATCATGGTATGAAT